>JAPPVO010000693.1:0-30500 GCA_030407325.1 Camellia japonica | reverse complement strand
GTATCGCATGTTCTGAGGCTTCTACTCTCTGCTTGTGACGGTGTGGTATGCCTACCATGAACCTTCGAGTGGCGAGGGGGCGTGTTGCCTTTACGCCCCTCTCTTGTCGTCACCCATTTTCCTTTGATCTGGCGTTTCATAGCCTCCATGTCCGCCGCTATCTTCCTTATTAGTTCATCCTGCTCTTTTACGCGATCCTCCAGAGCTTGAGGGTCGATTCTTCGCCTCTGTCTTTTAGGACTTTGTGAGCGAGAGCGACGGGGCTGTTGTTCCGCCTCCCCCTTGCATCTCTCCAGGGGTTCTGTCGCTGGGGCTCTAAGTCCGCCATGGGAGGGATAGAAGGAAAACCTTCGCGCCTCCCACCCCCCTCTAGGGTTTAACCGTCGATGACAGAATGCGACAAATATTCATTTTGCGCCATTGCTTTTAACTAGCGGGAAAAACTTGATCAAGAGGTTTTGTTCGTTCTGGTTTTCCTACAGACGACGCCAATTGTACTAGCAAGAAATATTCTTCTCGTATAATCCTGTTGATCAAGTTTGCGCTCCTCCGTACATCGTCGCTTTACTCCTTGAAAACACAAACGTGAGCTAGCCAGTGGGTGTGTGCCGGATACCTCTCCGATGCTTAAGTCAGCAAAATAGAAAAATAGACAAAAAGCTCTATGTATTCGGGAATCAAGTTGTGTTACCTCTCCATAGGTGATGTTATGAGCTTTTATAGGTTTCGCGTGGCACAATCCTTGTAGGACTCTTATTCCTCCATGTAGAGTCCTCCTAGGAGTCACACTCCTGAAAGATAATGCTTATCCTTTAACACTCTCCTTACTGCTTAAACCAAGTGAGATGGTTTTATCCCGGTTGGATGGCAGTACAACCGAGCTAACCCGGCTCAGATCTTCCCTTTAGTGCCTGTACCCTGGTTATGCCTACTCCAACCGGGCTGATAACTTAGGACTGAGCTTACCAAGCTGGGTGCTCTAATGCATAACGCCAAGCTAGCTAGGCTTTCGTTCAGTTCTACCTCGGTTGCCTGTTGAAACCGGGCTAATACACAGCCTGCTACGACCGTGCTAATCAAAGCGCGGTCCACCGTGTGAACCCATCATACCTTGGCTTTAAACACTATGTCCGGGCTAATTCCACTCCGACCGTGATAACTTTCATTCTACTTGGACCGCGCTAATACTACAGTCCACTTGCCAAGCCCTTTTCTACCACGGCTCATAGAATGACCCATTACTCAGCTCGACCTAATTTATAAATTACCCCCTCAATTTATTTATTTATATTACTTTTTAGAGTCTATCTCAGATAGTTTATTGTATGTTGAACGAAGTCTGTGTCAAAATAATTTAAATAAATTAAAAAAAAGGAAAAATACTTGGAAGCCGAAGAGAAAGTGCTTTTACTTTTTACATTTTAATTATTGATTTTTTTATTTACAGCAAACGGTACAAAACACATCCATTACACATGAATTCTTACGGTTGTTCATAAAATATTAAAATGTCTTCAATCAAACACTGAAGTTTATGTCCATGTACAATACACATCGGCGTTTACTATGGAAGTTATGATGTTTATGATATTGATATTATAAATGTTATAATTAAAACATCTAGTCATAATTAAAAAAAATATATATATATATATATATATAATAGATCATAATTATATCACATGAACATAACTAAATTATGTCATTTTGACTATTCCTTTTCAATTCAAACAATTTCAAATAGACTTAATTAGTAAAAAAATAATAATAAAGTAAAAACACTTATTGATTTCATATAATTTTATATTTTTGAAGGTAAAAAAAATATAAAGACATAAAAACACTCATTTTATATTTTTTATAATGGTTCCTAAATTTGGTGGAAGGACGGTGAAGTGAAGATGGAGAACTCCGTTCAATTAGTTTGAGAAAAGACAAAAACGTATACTATTTAACGTCTTGTTTTAATAAATAGGGATTTAATTGAAGATGCAAAATGATATAGTTTTGTTATAATAAATTAGGAATTAATGTAAACCCTAAAAACAAAATTTCTTGTATGTTAATTTCATATGTCCATGTTTTACTATTTTGTTCTAGTAGTTTTGTTTTATTCGGAATTTATAATATGTTCTTGTAATTTTGTTTAATCCCAAATTCATCTTGTAATATGTGGGAGTTGAGTAATTGGATTTACTATTCGGCGAACATTGCATGTCCAAGCCCGTCTAAGATGGGCCAAACTTAGCAAGGTCCACTGGCCTCAAATGATTCATTGCCGAGTAAAATCTAAATGGTTTCCGAAGTTCAGTCCAAATACAAGATGCAATGTGTTGAAGCCGAATAAGTAAGGGAACTCGGCATAATGATCCACTTGAGTAGGCCCAAACTGTCCCTTTCCCGAAAAGGGGTAGGGGGATGGATTCTGACATAATAATAATAACGACAATGCTACGTAGCTCAAATTTGTGGCTCAAAAGTGACTCAAATGGCCAAAACGACGTCGTTTTGAGTACAGAACAACATAAAAATAACCAAAACGACGTCGTTTTGGCCATTTGAGCCACTTTTGAGCCACAAAATTTGAGCTACAAGACATTTTCCTAATAATAAAAAGTTACAAGAACGGATATCTAGTAAAATGTCTATAAAATGAGGTGAATGGTGAAAGGAAAATGTATGTTCTAATAACTTGCACTTTAAGAAATATAGGGACTTCAGCCTCTCCTGAAAAAAGACTAACTTGCTCATCGGAGTGCTAATTCCGGCACCTCCGACGGGAATATTTTTCCTGTTTTAGGTAGTAGAACAAAGATCGATCTTTCAAAGACTTGTTTGAAGTGAAGAAGTATCACAAAACTACCCCTCCCATAATCTATATTCCATGTAATTTATTTTCAAGTTTTGTATCTCTTTTAAGAATTAAAAACAAGATTGTTTTATATTCTCTATTTTATTTTATCTAATTTATTTTTCAATTATTATGAAAAATTACTAACAATTCTTTCTGTAAATTTTTTAAGTACACAAAGAGAGTTGCACCCCCATGTTTTGTGTAATTAATTTTGGTCATTTGAATTGAATTGTAATTCCCCCCAAAAAAGAGATAAAAAGGTGGAGATAGAAAAAAAGAAAAAGAAAAAAATGTAAATGGGAGAGACAAAAAAAATAAAATAAGATGGGGCGTGGTCCACGTGTTAGTGCTCTACTAACATTTGATTAGTTAATGGTTCGAGGAATGCATAAGAAATTTTCCCTTAATATTGGATTCATTAGCACGAGCTTAATCAATTGAAATGGGTAAGTGCACGATGTGGTGGACCAAAATATAATGTGTAATATTAAGAATTTTAACTATTTAATTAATATTTTTATTAAACATCTTATATGAGTGTGGAGTTTATATGAGACTTATATAATGTAGATCTTATACTTATGTAAGATATTTGGTAAAAATATTAATAAAATATTTGAAATTCCTAATATTTTTGAAGTATAATTTTCCCTATTGAGTCACAACGGTCAACAGCAAAACTGTGCCGAGTAGACTATCTGCAATGGTGTAGTTAAAAAGTGATAAAAAATGAAATTCATTTGTACGTGTTAGTGTTTATTAATTTAGAATGTAATAGTATATTCCAATAGTATAATTTGATATTTGTTAATGTATGTATTATGTAGTAATAGGATCCACTAAAATGTATATATATATATTATATTTATAAAAATAAAAAGTAAAAAAAGGACAATAATTGAGGGTAAGGCTTATTTCTAGTCTGGTTTCGAATTAGACCGTATTGTTGGACTTAGATGGGCCTATCACGAAACCCACATCTATAATATAAACCGTTTAATATGTATGACTTGCCGAGTGCTTCATTTGTATAAAAAATGACGTTGATCGAATATCAACTGTTACTTGATCATATCAAATTTTTGTTAATAATTTTTTTTTTAAAATCATACTGAATGTTGGTAGAAATATGGTCTGATTAAGTGATTATCAATATCCGATCAATACGATTTTTTGTAAGGATAAAATACTCAACGAGTCCTACGCATTGAACCGTTTGGATTATCGATACGGGTTCCATGAGTCTGATTACGAACTGGACACAAGCCACACTCATAATTAAAGCCTTATCTGTAATGGATATGCTTCATTATATTATCTAATGGTGAGTATAATAATCATTTTAAATTTAAAATAATTATAAATTTACATTCTAAATTCATTATCATTAGATATGTAATCGAAATCTTTCATTAAATACATAAAATGGAGATGATCAAAATCCTCTTTCTCTCCTTCTCTGTCTCCTCCCCTCATTAAGTGACTCGCCAATTCCGCAAGAAAAATGATATGTAAGTTTATTTTTTAGATTTAAAAAAAGTTTATTTTTAAATTTAATGATTTTAAGTGAAATGGTGTGTTGATAACAAAAGAAAACATAAAAAATAAATATCACATGAGAGTGATGGATTAATTAATCATTTGATTTGAAAAGTAAATCTAATTTCTGAGCCAATACAACACTATTCATTTAAATTTGTAAGAAAAATGATATACAAGTCCACTTTTTAGATTCATTTTCTAGATTCAACGATGTGTAAGTAATCTGATAGTTAATGATTAAGAAAATATGAAAGAGAATGTTATTTTATATATTTTAATTTATTATCACATCATTGAATTTGAAAATTAAGTCTAAATTTTGAACTTGTATAGTAATGCCTAATTTGTAATTGAGTAGAGTTCGACACATATAAATTGTGTTTGATAAAAATTAGATAAAACTTTGAAATTTTTAAAATCTCTAATATTTAGAAACTCTAATAAAATTATCAATTTTTTTATTAAACGCTTGAGTGTAATGTGGACCAGACATCTATATGAATATTTGACAAAAAAATTTAGTAGTTAGCATTGCTCTTTCTATAAATATAGATATAGGTGAGCATGCATCAAAAATAAAACAACGCACACCAGCACCATTGTTAATTGCAGAATTCTTGGTGGTGGTTCTCTTACTAGCAATGTCAAATTCCACAGCCAAAGTTTTCGCCTACTTCCCAATCGTCCTCAACCAGGACGGAACCACCAAGCGCCTTTTCGAATTCCCAACCCTCCCTTCTGACCCAAACCCTTCTTCTCCCTCTCCTGTCCTCTCCAAAGACCTCCCTCTCAACCCTCTCCTCAACACCTCCTTACGCATCTTCCTTCCCCGCCGCCGCCACCAACCACCGCTCGCCACCACTCCCAAACCAAAGCTACCTCTCATTATCTACTTCCACGGCGGTGGTTTCGTCACCTGCAGCAAAGCCACCACCGGCTTCCACAAATTCTGCGTGGAAATGGCATTCCAAGTTGGAGTAATCATTCTCTCCGTCGACTACCGTCTCGCTCCCGAACACCGCCTTCCTGCTGCCTACGAAGACGCCGTGGAGGCCTTGCGTTGGGTTCGGCACCGCTGCGACGATCCATGGATCGTCGACTGTGCCGATTTCTCAAACTGCTTTCTCATGGGTACGAGTGCCGGCGGAAACATTGCCTTCCATGCGGGTCTACGTGCAGCCGCGGAAGCTGATGATCTCGTGCCGTTGAAGATCAAAGGGCTGGTATTGCATCATCCTTACTTTGGTGGGGTGAAGCGGACTGGATCGGAGTTGAGGTTGATCAACGACTCACAATTGCCCTTGCCTGTCAACGATCTTCAGTGGAAGCTGGCGTTACCGGTTGGAGCTGACCGTGATCACGAGTATTGTAATCCAACAGTGGCTGGTGAGTCTCCCTCATTGGAGGTGGTTAGTCGGCTGAGATGGAAAGTCATGGTGACGGGCGGTGAGGAAGACCCTTTGGTTGATAGTCAGAAGGAGTTGATGAAGGTGTTGGAGAAGAAGGGTGTGGAAGTGAGGGCTAAGTTTGGGGAGGGAGATCATCACGCAGTGGAGTTGATGGACCCCACAAAGGCCAATGCATTCTTTGTGATTCTAAGAGATTTCATCTTCAAAACCTGCTGTGTCTCAGTGACTCTGAGCAGGTTGTGATTTCATCTTCAATAATGGAAATGCTAATGAACGTGAAAAATAGGATGATTGTGATAGGCAGATGTCGTTTTTTCTTTTTCTTTTTTTTGAGTATTTTTTAGAATAATTAGTGGAGGTGCACGTTGCGCGTGGTAATTTTATATATATATATATATATATTTGTGATTTTTACGTTGTGTAATAGTTTTACTTTTTGGATCATGTTATTATTTGTTTTTGTTAATGTTTAATATTATGTTTAGTCTAAAAGTCAAAGCATTTGATTTTTTGAATATTTGATCGGTGGTATATCATGTTCCTCCATTAATATAATTTTTCATATTGTTTTTGATCTTTTTGAAGTGTTATAATGTTCAATGATCCATCTTTTGAGAATAATTGTTTTTATTGGACAATCTCTATCAAAAGGTTGAAGTTTATTGATGAGGATAAAACCTTTTAAATTAATTTCATTTTCTTGCATTACTTCTACAAAATAATTTGAGATTTGATGAATTGCTATTGATTTTGAAATTGAAGGAATTTTCAAATACAATGGGTTCGTTTGGTTTGAATTTCCCAAAAAATTTTGAGAAAATTTCTCTACAAATGAGTTTTCAAAAAACTCAAACCAAACAAATTTTTTCAAAAAAATTTCCCAAAACTTGTAAACCAAACAAGTTTTCCAAACAAATCTCTCTCTCATACACATCAAATCAATCACTTTTTCCAAAACTCTCTCTCAAAATAATTTTCCAAAACATCTTTCCAAAAAAACCAAACCAAACAACTTTTCGTACTTTTTATCTCCCAAACTCAAACCAAACATTTTTTTTTTTTAAACCTTGCAATTGAGATGAATCCTCATTGATTGTTTCTTTCATAGTTTCAGTATAATTAGTAGGAATATCATTATCTATTTTGCTCTTTCTTCCCATATTTTACTTGAGTTACGGAACTTCCACGGGAAGCACATAAGTTGGCTGACAAAAACAGATTCTAGGCAGATACCTCTAAGCCTGGTTACGCACCTGGTCACGCACCTGATCACCTACATACATAAATAATACAGTGAGCTAGAGCCTAGTGAATAATAACAGAGTAAAAGTTTTAATGAATGATGTCCATACCAAATTCAGAAATCATAATTCATATTCATATTCATATTCATAGTCAGATTTTGCATAAGATCATATGTGATACACCCATTAGCTATCATATCAACTTGGTCTTGAGACCCACATGTATAGTCGGTACCGACGACCATAAAAGTTCATATCTTGCGCTCAAGTAGCCATGGTATTGTTACCCCCAAGCAAGGGCCACATGAATATAGACCTCGGTATTGTTACCCCCGGGCAAGGGCCACGTGAATATAAGTCACAATATTGTTACCCCTGGGTAAGGGCCACGTGCATATTGGCCACGGTATTGTTACCCGTGGGGCGAGGGCCACGTGAACTAAGGATGCTAAAAATATATTTCAGAAAAATAGATATTCATTCATAATTTATAAAATAGCATTTCAGAAAACAAATCGTATCATATCAGTCAGAAAAATACTTATAATTAAACATAGTTTTACAGAGTTATTACTCACAGCGTTCAAATGCCTGGTTCGCCCTTGTAGTTAACCCTACACAATTCATCATACACATAGAAATCGAGTCACAATACAATTTATTTCGTTCTTAACTTGTTTAGTTCTCTTAGACTTCTTTCCTACTCCTTTAATCCCTTCATAATGCTCAATATATGCGTAAGAGTGTTTAGAAATGAAAGAGAATAAAAACGAAGCATAAAATATCTTTTCAAAATTTCTGAATTAGGGCCCTGGCCCTCTGCTCGAGCGTAGCTTCGGCCGCTTGAGTGGACCCCTTTAGTCTGCAAAAGTACTAGTTGCTTGTATTCTACGCTCGAGCGGCAACTTCCCTGCTCGAGCGACGAAGCCGATTAATGGATTTTCTAAAATGTTGATTGTGCTTCAAAACATAACTTTAAATGATGCAACTTACATGTTTTGTCCCATATATCAACCATACAATTTCTAATCAAGATATAATGTCAGTTCTACAATATTCGAAGTTCATATCTTCAAGGATTCATCATACAAGCCCAAATTATTTCAAATTCATTTAAACTTCATAACTCACAAATTCTAAAACTTGAATTGAGCTTTCAAAATAATTTTAAGACTTGGGTTCATATATGACTTGTCTAAAAACATACAAACTCTTAAATAATCAAGAAAATATGATCTATTTAAAATCATTTACATCAAAACTCCTTTAATTTATAAATTAAGCTCATTGTTCATAAACCCATAAATTTCCAAAGCTTAATTCTTATTTCATCAAAACATGAAATCAATTATTAGAAATCCATGATGTATGTACAATCAGAATATTAAAACTTGTAGAACTTGTCCATGCATGTAGAAATTAGACTCAATTCATGTATGATATTCCAAAATCAAACCCAAAATAATTAATTTCTAAATTAATTTTTATAAATTTGAACATAACTTCAATTTCTCATTTTCTTTTTAATTATATAAAATTAACTTTAAGCTCTTACTATTTTCCTTCAAAACATGAAATTAAAGTCATAAACTCCTTAGAAAATCATTTGCATTCATGAAACATTTATCAAAATCCAACTAATTCTTCCTTATCAAGTTCAAATCATAGTTAAACTCTTAATTTACACCAAAACTCAATCACAAACTTATAATCTTTAAATCATGAATTAATTTCTTAACTTACATTACATGCGTGGCTTAAAAATCTAATTATAAAATCAAAACTTTATCTAACATTCCAAATTTCCATAAACTTGATTCTCATAAGACATTTTCTTTTCTCTTCAAATATGAACTTGAATTAGTGCAGATTTTTCATAATCCATGATGCATATTGTAATTAGATTATTAATTTGCTCATGCATGTAACAATGGGGTTTATTTTCATGCAAGATCACAATATCAAACCCAAAATAATTAATTCTTAAATTTATTCCATAACCATAAACCTAGATCTATTTCTACATCTTCTTGCTAATTTCTTTTAATTATATGATTTTGATTCCAATTTCATCTCTAATTTAAAGTGTAATATGAAGTCTCTATACAAATTAAACATAAATTCCATACCTTAAATTTTAATTTCAAAAAAATAAATTGAATCTCTTCACTCTTCTCGTTCTTCCTTCAAATCCTTGAGCTCCGTTTTCAATTTCTCTTCTTCTCTTTTGCTTTCTTTGATCCAACAACTCTCTCTCTCTCTCTCTTCTCTCTCTCGATTTTTCTTCCCCTGTTTCGTACTTCTTCAACAATGAGAAATGGGCTCGCTTCTCCATTTTTGAAATTAGTATAATATACACATGGATACCTCTCTTGTTGACAACACATAGCACACTAGCACCCTTTTCTCAATCTCCAACGCAGCACTCACACATACACTACTAGATTTCTCAGTACACCCACATAAATTTCTCAGCATACCCTCACTTCACATACATCCACAATTTTAGATCCTTTCATAAGTCAATTTATGGTTAAGATTAATTTAATTAAATAACACTTATTTTTAATGAATCTTGATTAACATATAATTAAATTAATCATAACTAATCATAAATTTCTCATAATTTAATTAATCTAATTTGACTTCTATTAGAGTTCAATTAATTATATTTAAATTTATCAGTCTGAATCAGATTTTTAATCAAACTCTCAAAAGGCTCTAAACATCAAACTAAACTTATTTCCATCATCAATTTTAGTTCCTCAAATCATTAAGGTCTTCAATTTCGGATTAAACTTCAAAATCTCACCAATAAATTACATGCTCAATTGAAACCTCACAACTAAATTTAATTCATAAAAAACCTTAATTCCCAATTCTCAGAACTTAATTAACTACAATTTCGGACCCAATTAATCAAGTCTCAATTTCACAAATTTGAATCGAATATTTAATTAAACTCCCATATGGTTCAATACTCAAAATTAAAATAATTAAATTCATTATTTGTACTTTCTTAAGCCATCTAGGCTTTTAATTTCTAATTCCAAAATTAATCCTCAATAGAATCATATATGAATCAATCTCTATAATTTTCGTAAATTCTAGATTAAATTAAAATAATTAGTAATTAAAATTCAAGTCTCTAATATTTAAAAACTCTAATAAAATTATCAATTTTTTTATTAAACACTCACAATTCATATGAGACTGACATGAGTGTAATGTGGACCAGACATCTTTATGAATATTTGACAAAAAAAATTTAGTAGTTAGCATTGCTCTTTCTATAAAGGAAAATGTGTGAGAGCTCGAATGCGTGAGAGTTTGAATATCTCGAATATCAAAATGATATTATTTTGGTATTCTTACTGGTAAGAGAATGATTTAGACGTAGTACGGAAAAATTATCTTACCGGTAAGAGAATAAATCTTACTGCTAAGATAATAAAAAAAATTTCAAAATAACGTCGTTGTGAGATTTTGAGCCATTCGAGCCGTTGATAATTCAAGTTACGTAGCGGAGTTGTTCTACAAATATAGGTATAGGTGAGCATGCATCAAAAGTAAATAAACCCACACCAGCACCATTGTTAATTGCAGAATTCTTGGTGGTGGTTCTCTAACTAGCAATGTCAAATTCCACAGCCAAAGTTTTCGCCTACTTCCCAATCGTCCTCAACCAGGACGGAACCACCAAGCGCCTTTTCGAATTCCCAACCTTCCCTTCTGACCCAAACCCTTCTTCTCCTCGCCTGTCCTCTCCAAAGACCTCCCTCTCAACCCTCTCCTCAACACCTCCTTACGGATCTTCCTTCCCCGCCGCCGCCGCCACCACCACCAACCACCGCTCGCCACCACTCCCAACCAAAGCTACCTCTCATTATCTACTTCCACGGCGGTGGTTTCGTCACCTGCAGCAAAGCCACCACCGGCTTCCACACATTCTGCGTGGAAATGGCATTCCAAGTTGGAGTAATCATTCTCTCCGTCGACTACCGTCTCGCTCCCGAACACCGCCTTCCTGCTGCCTACGAAGACGCCGTGGAGGCCTTGCGTTGGGTTCGGCACCGCTGCGACGATCCATGGATCGTCGACTGTGCCGATTTCTCAAACTGCTTTCTCATGGGTACGAGTGCCGGCGGCAACATTGCCTTCCATGCGGGTCTACGTGCAGCTGCGGAAGCTGATGATCTCCTGCCGTTGAAGATCAAAGGGTTGGTATTGCATCATCCTTACTTTGGTGGGGTGAAGCGGACTGGATCGGAGCTGAGGTTGATCAACGACTCACAATTGCCCTTGCCTGTCAACGATCTTCAGTGGAAGCTGTCGTTACCGGTTGGAGCTGACCGTGATCACGAGTATTGTAATCCAACGGTGGCTGGTGAGTCTCCCTCATTGGAGATGGTTAGTCGGCTGAGATGGAAAGTTATGGTGACGGGCGGTGAGGAAGACCCATTGGTTGATAGTCAGAAGGAGTTGGTGAAGGTGTTGGAGAAGAAGGGTGTGGAAGTGAGGGCTAAGTTTGGGGAGGGAGATCATCACGCAGGGGAGTTGATGGACCCCACAAAGGCCAGTGCAATCTTTGCGATTGTAAGAGATTTCATCTTCAAAACTTGCTCTGTCTCAGTGACTGTGAGCAGGTTGTGATTTCATCTTCAATAATGGAAATGCTAATGAACGTGACAAATAGGATGATTGTGATAGGCAGATGTCGTTTTTTATTTTTATTTTTATTTTTATTTTTATTTTGAGTATTTTTTAGAATAATTAGCGGAGGTGCACGTTTCGCGTGGTAATTTTATATACATATATATATATATATATATTTGTGATTTGTATGTTGTGTAATAGTTTTACTTTTTGAATCATTTTATTATTTGTTTGTTAATGTTTAATATTTTTGTTTGGTTTAAAAGTCGAAGTATTTGATTTTTTTTGAATATTTGATCGGTGGTATATCATGTTCGTCCATTACTATAATTTTTCATATTGTTTCTGATCTTTTTGAAATGTTATAATGTTCAATGATCCATCTTATGAGAATAATTGTCTTTATTGTACAATCTCTATCAAAAGGTTGAAGTTTATTAATGAGAATAAAACCTTTTAAATTAATTTCATTTTCTTGCATTACTCCTACAAAACAAATTGAGTTTTGATGAATTGCTATTGATTTTGAAGTTGAAGGAATTTTCAAATACAATGATTTTTTTTTTTTTTTTTTTTAAACCTTGCAATTGAGATGAATCCTCATTTATTGTCTCTTTCATAGTTTCAGTATTATTAGTAGGAATATCATCATCTATTTTGCTCTTTCTTCCTATATTTAACTTGAATTATGGAATGAATGGTGCTTATGTTTTTCAATTGTGTGTTGTGTACACAGGAAATATGATTTACATAAGGACTAAGTATATTTGTATTTAGTCACATAATAATATAGAAAACAAAGGTATGAATCTCTATAAAAAAAAATTGTGGAGACACTAACATATGAAAAAGTGGTTGATAAGCAAAATTTAGTGAAACTGAATTTTTTTTAACAATGAATTATAACAGAATTAAATGGATGAGTTAGTGGCTAAATTTTTTTTGTATAAATTTTATATATAAATAGTTTATTTATTTATTTTTTATTATTGACAAACATATATGAAATAGAAATTTTGAAAAAATTGAGCCTTGTAAATTGGCTCATCCTCTAATAAGTTCATAACACCCTTATTTTATTTTATTTTATTTTATTTTATTTTATTTATTTTTGAGGCAACAAATTGCGTAACCTCTTTCTCGTAAAAAAAATGTCTAAAAAATTAAATAAATGTAGAATAGGCCACAAGGATTGGGGGTTAAGTTTTCTCCGCAGGACACCGTTTTAATAAAAATAAAATCAAATTACACAAAACCGAACAAGACAGAAACACATTTGAGGCAACAAAATATTTAAGAAAAATTACAAAACAACCTCAGGGCTTGATTATTGTAATAAAATAAATCTTAAATTTTTATTTTTTTTTCAATTTAAATCATAAATTTTTGATATTTTTTTTCAATTTGAACCATTTATCTATTTTATTAAGTAAAAAAATAACAAAAAATGAGTACTTTAATCATTAATTGAATTTAATGATTAGAATACTATTTTTTTCGTTGATTTTGATTAATGAAAATAGTCAAATACTTTAAATTGAAAATAAATTAAAAGATTATAATTTAAATTAACAAATTTTTTATAATTACCCCAAATATTTATATGTTTATTATACATGAATGATGAAAACTTGAAAATTTAGAGAACTTGGAATTCTTTATTTCAGTTATATATATATATATATATATATTTTTTTAATTTAGTTGCTATAGTTTTATTTATATACATTTGATAGTCACATATTATAAATTATCAATTATGTAGATTAGTTGGATCAGAAATTTCATGGAATCACCATGTGAAACTTCTTGCCTTTCGCCAGGGCAATAGCTTGACCGATTATTAAAGATAATAGACTCAACTCAAAATTGTAAATGCATCTAATTAAATTCATTTAAATATATTTGAAATAATAATTTAATATAATAAATTGCATCTTATAAATCTAATAAAAATTTAATTTAGTTTTATAAATCTTACCATCGTTGTATTTTTTTTGTTTTTCTTTATTTATAAATTATGTTGTCTCCATTAAAAAATAAAAAAAATATATAAATCTTTCAATTTTTTTAGATTGATTTATACGCAACTTCCATTACATTATAGTGATGTGATCATTTGCTAGCCCCAAAAATTTACTTTCTTGTGGTTCAAAATTGGAATACAAAATTTCTTTTAAACCATTTTTATTGTAGAAATCTCAAAATTTTATTTCACGTGGTTCCAAAATTGTAAACTTCTTTCAAACTATCACTTTATACTTTTTAATATTTGATTGAAACATTTTTATATATTTTATACATCTTAATATTTTAATTTAAAATTTATTTTCTGATTTGTATGCAATATTAATAATTAGTTTTTTTTATGCAATATTAACAATTTTGTAAATAAATTATTGAGTGAATTAATGATTTTTAATGATATGAGAAATATTTTTCAATAAATAATTTTGATAATTTTATTATTATATAGGAGAGTAGTTAGATTTTTTTTTTTTTTTTTTTTTTTTTTAGTTAAATTTAAAATTAAACAAAGAGTAGCAATGATGGGAACTTTAAGTGTTTTTAACATTAAAAGCTCACATTCTTACAGATGAGTAGATTAATTGCAAAAATATTTATTTTATTTATATATTTTCATGAAACTCCGTTGGGGTTGTTAACAACTTTGCCAGTCCCAAGTCCGGGTTAAAGAGGAGGGTTGTGTGTTAGGTAGCCGACAGCCAACACGTAAAAAAGCTGCTCGGATCCCTTATGACAATGAATCCTACTTTGAATCGTTTAAATGCTATGTCGTTACCCTCAAGTGACGCGTTGCGCCTGCCTCCGGATGTTTCGAAAAGTAAGCAAGAGGCGCCGCATCGACGCTTGGGTGCGGTGAAAAATAGGCAAAGTTTCTCGCGTTTTTCTGGATGAGCGCGGGTTAAGAAGCTAGTCCAAGACTATAGGTTTAGGGTAGCCACTTGGAATATAGAAACCTTAACTAGTAAGACGATGGAGTTGGTAGATGTTATGATTAGGAGGAGAGTTAGTGTAGCTTGCGTACAAGAAACTAAGTGGATATGTGAGAAAGTTAGGAAAATTGAGGATATCGGTTTTAAGCTGTATTATAGTGGTAAGGATAGACGCAGGAATGTGGTACGAATCTTAATTGCTAAGAGTCTAGTGGAGAATGTAATGGCGGTCATTAGGAAATGGGATAGGATTATGTTAGTTAAACTAATTATTGGAGGGAATATAGTGAACGTTATTAATGCATATGCCCCTAAAGTAAGATTAGATGATCAGACTAAGAGGGATTTTTGGGAGCAAATGGATGAGATCTTACAGGAGATACCTATAGGAGAGAACCTGGTTATAGGTGGAGATTTTAATAGTCATGTAGGCATAGATAAATCTAGGCTATGAAAGGGTGCATGGTGGATACGGTTTTGGTAATAGAAATGAGGCTGGAGAGAGTATCTTAGATTTTGCGTTGGCTTCTAACCTTGTGGTGGCCAATACTATGTATAAGAAGAGGGAGAAACATTTGATAACCTTTAAGAGTGAGTCAGTTAAGAGCCAAATAGATTACTTCTTAGTGAGAAAAGTGGACTGCCTAAAATGCAATGATTGTAAGGTGATTCCTAGAGAGAGCTTAATCTCTCAACATAGGATTTTGATACTAGATTTATGTTTTAGAGGGTAATACCAAGCTAGGAAGGATGGTGGGCGTCATAGGACGAGATGGTGGGACCTAAAATGAGATAAATTAGAAATATTTAAGAATAGAATGGATAAGGAAGGTACTTGGGACTTAAAAGATGATGCTAACACTATATGGAACTCGATGGCCAATTGTATGAGGAGAATCTCAAGGGAAGTGCTTGAAGAGTCAAAAGGAACGGGACCCAGCTCTAGGGAAACTTGGTGGTGGAGGGAAGATGTTCAAGCCGTGGTTAAGGGAAAAAAAAAAAAAGAGTGCTTTAAAAAGTGGCAAAAGGATAGAACTGAAAAAAACCTTAAAAGCTATAGATTAGCTAATAAGGAGGTCAAGAAAGTAGTAAGAGAGGTTAGGTTGAAAGCTTATGATGACCTATACACTAGACTAGATAGTAAGGAGGGAGAGAAGAGGGTATACAAACTTGCTAAGATACGGGAGAGGAAAATAAGAGATTTTAATCAGGTTAAGTGCATTAAGAGTGAGGATTCTAAGGTATTGGTGAGGGATGAAGAGATTAAGGAAAGATAAAAGAACTATTTTGAGAAACTGTTAAATGAGGAACATGGAGGTACGACAATAGGGGAAAAAATATCCAGTAATATGATAAACCAAGACTATAGGTTCTATCGCAGGATTAGGAACTTTGAAGTGGAGATTGCACTTAAGAAGATGAAATCAAATAAGGCTTTAGGACCAGATGATATCCTTATTGAAGCTTGGAAATGTTTGGGTAAAAAGGGGATTGCTTGGTTGACTAGGTTGTTTAGCAAAATTTTATTGACTAGGAACATGCCAGATAAGTGGAGGAAGAGTATTTTAGTGCCAATCTATAAGAATAAAGGAGATGTCCAGAATTACAACAACTATAGAGGAATCAAGCTAATGTGTAATATAATGAAAGTGTGGGAGAGGGTGATAGAACGCCGATTGTGAGATATAATAGAGGTGTCAGAGAATCAATTTGGGTTTATGCCTAGTAGGTCAACAATGAAAGCGATCTATCTTTTGAGAAGAGTAATAGAAAAGTATAAAGAAAAGAAAAGAGACATCTATATGGTGTTTATCAACTTTGAGAAAGAATATGATAATGCCCCGGGATATAATATAGTGGGTGTTAGCAAAGAAAATGGGTGACAAAATGTTACATTGATGTGATTAGGGACATATATGAAGGGGTGGTGACCACTATTAGATCGCCTGCTGGAGAGACAAATGAATTTCCTATCACTGTAGGGTTACACCAAAGATTTACCTTAAGTCCTTATCTTTTTGCTTTAGTTATAGACGAGTTGACAAGAAATATCCAAGATGACGTGCCATGGTGTATACTTTTTACAGACGATATAGTGTTAGTGGATAGGACTAGAGAAGGAGTTAATACAAAGTTGGAGATTTGGAGAAAAGCTATTGAATCTAAAGAATTCAAGATAAGCAGAACTAAGACAGAGTACATGGAGTGTAAATTTAGTAACAGTAACAATGAAAGCAGAGGAGAAGTGAAGATTGAGAACCAAGAACTGTTTAAGGGTGAACATTTTCGTTATTTAGGATCGATTATCACAACAGCGAGGGAAATTGATGCGGATGTGACCCATAGAATTAAGGCGAGATGGTGTAAGTGGAGAAGTGTGTCTGGGGTACTGTGCGATAAACGAATACCTACTAACCTAAAAGGTAAGTTCTATAGAACGGCTATTAGACCAGCGATGTTGTATAGGACGGAGTGTTGGGCAACCAAGAAACACATGTAGATAAAATGAGTGTGGCTAAGATGAGGATACTCAGGTGGATGTGTGGCAAGACTAGACAAGACAAGACAAGACAAAATTAGAAATGAGTGTATTTGGGAATGGATAGGAGTAGCACCGATAGAAGATAAGTTGAGAGAGAATCGATTGAGATGGTTTAGTCATACTTAATGGAGACCAACAAAGGCAGTAGTGAAGAGATGCGATACTGTAACGGTAGATGAAAGTATTAGGGGATGGGGTAGGCCTAGATTAACGTTGGTTAGCTTTGTAAATAGAGATATGGATCTACTTAATTTGACTAATGAAATGGCCTTTGATAGGGCCGCATGGAGAAGAAAGATTCATGTAACCGACCCCATTTGATGGGACTTAAGGCTTGGTTTGGTTTGGTTTGGTATATATTTTCATGATTTTTCTTGATTTGAATCTAACAAAATTTCTCTCCCTCATTGTTCATGAGAAGGTAGTGGATGAGACAAATATTAAACAGGCGATGGTAGTGAAATTATTAAAAAAATAATTATATTATGATATGTGAAGGAGTTTGATATTTGAATACTCACTGTTCATGAACAGATAGTGGATGAAACAAAAAATTTGTTTGCACCCACCGCTAGTAATAATATAAAATTTACTTGCATTGTTCTAATAAATCAGATAAAATCAATTGTTTTACAAGAATATATATATATATATATATATATGTATGATCAAAACTAAATAATGTATAAATAATTTTTTTTTTTAAAAAAAAGAAAAAACAGAAAGAAGAGGGTTTGAGAAAGAGACGAGAAAAAACAATACAACAATACATACTTCAACCTGATGCAAATTGAAGACTAAGTCATGACTAATCAACAAGTTCTAGAAGTAAGATGCATGATCTAACTCTAGTTTCATGCTTATTGTTGTTTAACTCTTCAGGGTGTTTGATTGATAGTAGATTGTAATGTTTCAAGGTGTTATTTTAAGGAATTTGATATTTGAATGTATTTGAATTTCAAATGATGTCTATAATTGTCTGTGATTTTATTGATATTAAACAAGTTTGGAAGAGTATTTTTGGAATACATAAAAGGGTAATGCTATAGTGTGCAACTTACACCTTACACATTTTTGTGTTCACTTACACCTTACACTTACACCTTTTTTACCTTGCACTTACACCTTTTGTGTAAGTGGCACATGGTGTGCAACTTATACATTTCATTTATACCTTCCACTTACACTTACACCTTACACTTACACCTTTTGTGTGAGTGGCACATGGTGTGCAACCCACTTACACCTTTTGTGGGTTGCACACTTAAGAAAAGTCCTACATAAAAACTAGAAAAGATGACAATTTTTCACTTTTATGATAGTAGTAGATTTAAAAATATATATATATATATATATATTTATATAATAGTATTGATTAATAATCTTTGAAAATTAGATGTCATTAATCTCTGAGAAAAGAAGAAACACAAATTAATAATAAAGGTCTGGCTAGTGACATAGCTGTCAATAAGAAGAAAAAATAAACGTTAAAAATTTTAATCTGTTTGATTTAGTTTTAAAAATTATGATTTGAGTGTAGAATTGTATTTTGAATTATGAATTTTGAAAAGAGAAAATTTGTTTAATTATGAGTTTGAAAAGAGTTTTGAGTTTTGAGTTATATTTTGAGTTTTGAGTTTTTGAGTTGTAGTTTGAAAATTTTTTGATTTATTTTTTTCTAATATTTAAAATTTTTCTTAATTTTATTTTTTTGAGATAAATATTTATTTATTTTTTAATGGGTGTTGTATTTATTACATGTGTGCGGTATATTTTTTTAAAAATATTTTAAACATTTAAAAAATTAAAATGAGTTATATTTTTTATATTAAATATATATTTTTTATTTTAAATATTTATTTAATTTTTTAATTTTTAATTTTAAAATTTTTTTAATCTTTTTTTAAATTTTAAATTTTTTTGGATCGCCTATATATATCTAAATCATAACAAATTATTTTGCCAATACTTAAAAAAATAACAAAATATTTTTTTTGAAAAAATAAAAAATAAATTTTAATGAACAAAATAAAAAAAAGATTTTTTTATTTTAAAAATAGAGTTTTGAAAAGAGTTTGGTTATGAGTTTGAAAATAATTTTTGAATTGAGATTTGAATTGTGTGTTAGTTATAAGCTTTGAAATTTTTTGATTGGAATCACAATTCCAAAACTAAACCAAACACTACCTTATATTCTCAAAACACTTTTCACATATTTTGAAAGGAGGAGGATTTTGGATTGGAGGCGCTATTTAGGTTTATGCGGTTCATCACAAGTTTCGTTTTGATGCTCCAAACCATTGATTTTGTTAAATATTACGTGTATTTCATTTACAAAAAAATAAAATAAAATTAGGTTGATCTAATGACCGTAACTTGTCCAATTTACCGTATTTTTTACAAAAAAAATGAAAGATAATTGTGTTTTTAAAAAATAAATCATACATTTTTTGATGACAGAAATAATAAATTGAACAAGTTATAATTATTGGATCAATCTAATTTTTTTTATAAATGAAATACACAAAGTGTCAGACAAATGAATAGTTCAAATTATCGAAATAAGACCCGTAATGGGTCCTACGGGCTCAAAGAGTCTCCTCCAATCCAAATTTTGGATTAGGGGAAATCCTCCTCCTTTTAAAATACTTTTACATATTTCAATATATTTCTATGTATTTTTTCTATACTAAACAAAAGTTGTAAGGGTTGTTTCTAACATTTTTCTAATAATAATAATATGGGAAAATTATTGATAAATCCCATTTAGAAGTGTTTTAACTCAAAAAGTCCATAAATAAATTTTTTAACCCATTTAGTCCCATGTATGTATAGTTTTATTCCATAAAATCCTTTTTCTTGATTTACATTATTTTCTTGGACACTTATGCCTTTATATTTAATTTTGATACCCTTATAAATATTTTTTGAACGGTTAGCAATTTTATGATGTGAACATTCATATTTTAAAATTCACATTGGTAGGAATGTAAAATTGGCCCTTGTGGGCGGCCCGAAACCCGCCTGCGAGCCGGGGCGGGCCTGGCCCGTTGACAATGTGAATATTCACATTGACATGCTAACATTCACATTGATAGGAGTGTAAAATTAGCCCGCGCCCCATGGCTGCCCGAAACCCGCCCACGGCTCGTAGGCGGCCTGGGGCGGGCTCAGCCCGGTCTGTTAATAATGTGAATATTCACATTGACATGTTAACATTCACATTGATAGAAGTGTAAAATTAGCCCGCGCCTCGTGGCTGCCCGAAACCCGCCCACGGCGGGCCCGGCCCGACCTGTTGACAATGTGAATATTCACATTGACATGTTAACATTCACATTGATAAGAGTATAAAATTGGCCAGCGGCCCAGGGCGGGCTCGACCCAGCCCATTGACAATGTGAATATTCACATTGACATGTTAACATTCACATTGATAAGAGTGTAAAATTGGCCTGCAACCCATGGGCAACCCGAAGCCCGACCGCAGCCCGAGGCGGGCTTGGCCCGACCCATGACAATGTGAATATTCACATGGACATGTTAACATTAATATTGATAGGAGTGTAAAATTTGTCCGCTGCCCGAAGCTTGCCCGCGGCCCGAGGTGGGCCCGGGCCGGCCCGTTGATAATGTGAATATTCACATTGACATGTTAAAATGCATATTGTTAGAAATATAGAATTGGCCCACGGCCCGTGGGCTGCCCAAAGCCCGCCCATGGCCCGGGACAGGCTCGTTTGGGTCCGGGCCCGAGCATGTCCGAGACCCTATGTTAGGGCCTAGGTCATCACTTTGAAGCTCGGCCCGGCCCATCGGCCCGCTTAAGGCCCATTCAAGGCTCGCTCCGAGGCCCAGCCCGCCCGAGGCGCAATGTATTTTTTTGTGAAAAATAATAAAATTTTGGTAGAAAAAATTAAAAAGAATTAAAAAAAAATGGCCAGGTTCGCCAAAGCCCGACCTAAGCTCGAGGCTAGGCCCAGGCCTACCAGCCCGACCCGAGGCTCGATCCATCGACCCATCCAAAGCTCGAATACCCTTGTGCCAGGGCTAGGGCTAGGGCTAGGGCCTGGGCCTAATTTTTTTGTCTCGTGGGCCGACCCAACCCCGCCCGAGAAAGGCTCGTTTAGGCCCAGGCTCGAGCCTAGTCCGAGACCTTAGGCTAGGGCCTGGGCCATCACTTTAAAGCCCGGTCCGGCCCATCGGCTCGGTTAAGGCCCATTCAAGGCTTAGTCCGAGGCCCGACCCGCGCCGAGGCCTAGTGTCTTTTTTTGTGGAAAATAATAAAATTTTGGTAGAAAAAATTAAAAGAATTAAAAAAAAATGGCCAGGCTCGCCCCGGGTTGCCCACGGGCCGTGGGCGGGTTTCGGGCAACCACGAGGCACGAGCTAATTTTACACTCCTATCAATGTAAATGTTAACATGTCAATGTGAATATTCACATTATCAACGAGCCGGGCCGGGCCAGCCTTGGGCGGCTGGCCAATTTTATACTCTTATCAATGTGAATGTTAACATGTCAATACGAATATTCACATTGTTAACAGGCCGGGCCGGGTCGGGCCCGCCCCGGGCCGCCCACGGGTCGTGGGCGGGTTTCCGGCAGCCACGAGGCGCGGGCTAATTTTACACTCCTATCAATGTGAATGTTAACATGTCAATGTGAATATTCACATTGTCAACGGGCCGGGCCGGGCCCGCCTCGGGCCGCGGGCCGACTTTTGGCCGCTTATGGGCCGCGGGTCAATTTTATATTCTTATCAATGTGAATGTTAACATGTCAATGTGAATATTCACATTGTCAACGAGCCGGACCGGGACCGCCCCGGGCCACCCATGGGCCGCGGGCGGGTTTCGCTCCGCTATGGGACGCGGGCCAATTTTACACTCCTATTAATGTGAATGTTAACATGTCAATGTGAATATTCACATTGTCAATGGGCCGGGTCCGCCTCGGCCCGACTCGAATTTTTCCGGACACCCACGAGGATCGACATGGGCCAGGCCCCTACACATTGACGATATGAACATTCACATTGACGGTGTGAACATTCACATTAGGGGTATTTTGGTAATTATGTCACCCATAGGACTTATTGAAACATAAGAAAATAATATGAACTAAATGGAACATAAGTAGATGAAAAATGTATTTTGGTCTTCTTATCTCAAATAGAACCTAACGGAATAGTCAAAAAGAATATGGGTTGGATGGAATAAAATTCTTAGAAAGTGGATTTATCAAAAAAACTCCCTAATAATATTGGCATACTTAGGTTAAAATATATTGTGTTAAAATAATTTAGACATATAAATTAAAATATTGGGACAAACATGTTAAATTAATTTGAAAAGATAGGTTCAAATATGGGAATAGATACATTGAAAAAATTTCATAGATAGCAAAAATATTGACATGGTTAAAATAATTTAAACATATAAGTTAAAATAATTTGGACATATAGTATAAAAATAAAGAAACATATAGGTTCAAAAAAATTTCATAGATAGGTAAAAATATTATACATGGATTAAAATAATTTGTACAGATAAGTTAAAATAATTTGGACAAATAGATTAAAATTATTGGGACAAATATATTAAAATTATTTGCACAGATTCAAAATAGGGACAAATAAGTTC
The DNA here is from genome assembly GCA_030407325.1 of Camellia japonica. Taxonomy (NCBI): domain Eukaryota; kingdom Viridiplantae; phylum Streptophyta; class Magnoliopsida; order Ericales; family Theaceae; genus Camellia; species Camellia japonica. The sequence continues at coordinate 7,652 of JAPPVO010000693.1, read as the reverse complement.
AAAAAATTTGCACACATAGGTAAAAATATTGACATATATAGGTTAAAATAATTTAGATAGATAGGTAAAATAATTTAAAATAATTTAGAATGGATGAAATTGATAGTGAGAGAATTAATAATGAGGGGATTGTTACTGAGGGGATTGATAGTGAAAGAATTAAGTAAAATTGTGTTTGTTTTGATGATAATTGTTAGTGTACGGATTGTTAAATTATTTTTTATATAAAAGAAATATAAAATAATAAAACAAATAAAATTATGATTTTTACTTAACAAAAAATATAAAAACATTAAACATTAATGTTTAAAAAAAATACCAAACATGTAAAAAAAAAAAAAAAAGATAAGCTGGAAGGCTAACTTCTTTGGCCTCCATCTCAATCCCAACATCCAAGACCCATCTTAATCTGGAGGGCTTCTGAATCCCCTCTCCATCTCTCAAAATAAACATAATATTAGTGGGTCTCACCCCATCTCAATCCTATTTCTCCCTTCATCTCCCAAAACAAATGGACCCTTGTAGTATTACAACTTTAATGAGTCATAACTTTACACTTGGTGGTTTGTTTTGGATGAACTTTTTTTTCGTATTCATGTATTTTTTTGAGATTTATCCATTTAAAATTGCTAAAAGGTGTTTTGATAGGTTACAAAAATAAAAAAATAAAAAAACTATTTTACTATTTTGATTAGCAAAAAAAATTTATATTCAATATTAATTTTATTTGAAAGAACTCGAAAACACAAATCTACCAATTTCGATTTTGTTAAAAATAAAAGTGTAGAATTCAAGTCAGAAGATTTTAAATTTTTTTATACAAAATGCACATAAAGGACAAGGATATCAAGAACAACTCCGCTACGTAACTCGAAATATCAACGACTTGAATGGCTCGAAATTTCAAAGCGACGTTATTTTAAGATTTTTTTATATTCTCTTATCAATAAGATAATATTTTTCATACCATTCGAGCTCTGCACATTCGAGCTCTCACGTATTTCTGTATCAAGAATTATCCTTGTCACAACATGTTTGGACTTGCCAATTACGAAGTGACGTGCTTGTGTTTTTATAACCAATAAAGATCAAAACCTGGAGCTCCTTTCTTACGCCTCGAATTTTACAAGATTTGACCCACATGAGAATGGTTCGGTGAATAATAACAGAAGAGTGAACAATAATAAAAGAAAAGGACGATATTAACATAATTAAAGAAACCCTTTCATGTATGTATATATGCTAATGTCATTCATTACATGAAATGATTCAATTACATATATTCTATATTCAGGTCTTATTTGGCAAAGGGTGATTTTAGTTAAAAAGTCAAAAAGTTATTAAAAAAATAATAACTTATATCAAAAAGTCAAAGATTTCATTTTTTCTCTACTTTTTACACATCTTTTCGTAAAAAAATTAAAAAGTCATCCCAAACATATTAGTTTTGTTTATATCATATTTTAGCAAAAAACTAAAAAGTTACTAAAAAAACCTATTCCCAAACGAGGCCTCAACATCTACATGGAATGAATATACAGTATATAAAGCAAAAATAATGACAATGGGTTCGTTTGGGATGTGGGTTGGCTTTTTGGTTATTTTAACTTGGGGTTAAAAAGTCTCGTTTGGGATGATTTTTTTGACTTTTGTAAGAAAAAAAAATAAAATGATTATGATTTAGATATGATATTTTATCTTATTGACTTTTTAGTTTATTTTGTCTTTTTGTGACTAAAATAGCCTTAAACCACTATGCCAAACGAGTGCAATAGATATATGTAAATAAAAGGCCCTTAGGCTTACTATTAGTAAAAATTATGCTTATTCCCCAATTGATATGAATTAAACAACAATTCAAACCAAACTATCAAACAAGTATAACCAGGCAACTCTATAATTGATTTAAATACCTCAAAGGAATGAGGACTTCTATGAAACAATTGACAGTGACAAAGTAAACAAAGTAAGCAAAAAGTAATTTCAAAAGTGAAGCTACTGAAGTTCACAAAAGTTTACAAATTACAGTGATGAACTACTCCCATTTCGAAAAGGAAATAACTCCTAAGATAAAACTAAATCTAAAGCTAAGTGTTGTTGAGTTGTTGATGTCTTTTCTCCTTGTAAATTTTTTGCTTTTATACTTTCTTCCTTCTTTTCTGGTCCATGATTGCACGATTTCCCGAAGTTTTGCAACTGCCACTGCTTAACTGTTACAACTGCTCTCTCACTTCTGAACCTTCAAACTTTATTAAACCTTCACTTTCACTTGTCAAACTGCCTTTCCTTCATGTTGCCACATGTCCCACAACCCTTTTAGCCTCTCATCAACAGAGCCAAGTCTTCATCTCACATTTGGTCCTTTTTGCAAGTGAGCCACTAAGTCCATGACTTAGCCTGATAACTGCTTCACCATCGGGGTCATTCCATGCACATATCTAACTCCTCCAATGCCCCTTGTCCCTTTGACTGATGAAAGACTTCTATTTTGACCTTGCCAAATGTCACCATCTAACTGATCCACTTGTCAATAGAAGTTTGACAAAAATAGGTGCAAATAATGCCCCCTTTGTTTAAGTTAAATTAATACAATGATTTTAACTTAAACAGATCCCTTTCTAGGGCTCGGGTGAATATTTATTTAACTCATATAAACCAAGTAATGGGCCCAACATAAACTATAAAAGCTTCAACACTTCAATTTCAACTTAGTTCAATTCAATCCTCTCTTCTTTACAATTTTTGTATTAGAACTTACACACCTTAGAACCCTAACCAATGGCCTCCAAGAAATCAAAGGCTTCTAAGGAAGGTGAACCCAATGAAGAACTTCTTTGATTTCCAAATTCCATTAGGGAATTTATCACCCCTCTGAAATTAGACATAACTCTACTTCCAAGCACCACAATTGTCACCAAAGCCACTCTAGGTCCTACATTTTTTACTTACTTCCCAGATGAACTATCTTCATACTACCCTCTTCCCAATGGTGAAAACCTACTCCTCAACCAACCTAAACTTAGCTGGACCAACTGGGACAACAACAAGAACCCCTCTCAGATCATGGAGACAGCCTGACTCCACTTGGCAAAGTTGGGTTAAACGAATTGAAGCCCATGGCTCAAATGTATGGAAGCACCTGGGCATTAGCGAGGTAATTCGACTGTCAACCCTCAAATTTGACATGGATAAATGGTTAATTACTGTTGCTACATGTTTTTTGTCCCAGTCTTGCAACTCTATGCTTTTAGAATTTGGGATGATTTCCTCTACTATCCTTGATATTACCCACTTAACTGGACTCCTAATCTTAGAACCTCCATCAGTAACCTTCACCCTTAATACTAACATGAGTTACACTGAATTTACTAAGAAGTATAAAGGTAAGAACAATAACCCTATCAATGATAGAGAAAGGGTTTCCTTCTATGTAGTTTGGCTTTGCCAATTCCTGTTCTGTATCCCTGGTTACAAGATTACCAAGGAATACCTTCCATTGGCCTTATGCATCCAAGATGGCCAAGCCATGGCCTTTGCCCCTTATCTTTTGGCCACTTTTTACAAAGGCCTTTTTGCTTTTGTTGACAAAAAGACTTCCTCTAACTGTGGTAGGGTCTTTTGGCTTTTTCAAGCTTGGTTGTATGCCTACTTTCCTGAGGTACAACCCCCAATCCAAACACTATGAGGCCCATTTATCATTCTTATGCAAAATATTTCCGTACCTTTGTTGACAAACCTATTTTTGGCTTCCTACACTACCTCACTACCTTCTTCAATTTTCCTTTTGAAAGACATCCTCTCATCCTAAGACCTTTTTAAGATTGCCACTTCTCATTTTCTAGACTAAAATACCTTTCCATGGATCCTTCCGACTTGACAAATGATCAATTAGATCACAAGTTGAAACATGGAAGCACACCCTCACTTGCAAACTTATCTTGGTTGGCTATTCTATTTCATCTACCAAGATGTCTAGCTGCAGTTTTGAAACTTACTGCCCTAACTAATGGTCCATGCTATTTGGACTCACCCAAAGCATACCACATCCTTATTTCCACCCTACCATCCATGAACAAATAGGATCAAGAGTTGGTATTAAAGACCCTTCTCAAGCCAAGATGATTCAAATAGAGAATGAAAAACTTCTCAAGGCTTTTAGTACTAATTTTTTCAAATTTGTCTCTGATCTCACCAAAGACTTTGAGCATTGGTGGACTCTCATGACTTCAGTTATCTTTTCTAAACCTCTTGAAGCCTGTCTCAAATCCATAAACAACCAAAGCTCTGAACTACCACTATCAAACCTCAAAACTGCAAGTAAACCTTAGCTTTTAAGTTACCAAACTTATTCATAACATTTTCTTTCAATTAACTCTTTTCATTCTTAACTTCTGTAACTTTTTTGTAGTAAAAACTACTTCTATGGTGCCTGCCACTGAGACCCTGATCAAAGATCGATACAAAGGCAAAGCATCAATGGATCCAATTACCATCCCAAATGTTCCTCCTCATGTGCCCAAGCTAATGGGAGACTCTATCATAGCTTTCAAAGAACATGAACAAAGGAGAACAAGGGCCATTCAATCCCTCATAAGAGAGGTGAGAACAAAGAAAAGGCAAGAACCCCCTACTGCTTCTTTTTCTAAAGAAGACCTCAATTCCTCCTTTAGTGAATGGGACATCCCACTTAGCCAAATGCTTGGCCAACCAACTTAAAATCCTTCAGATCCTACCTATCAGGTATAATTCCCCACCATTGGGCTAAGTGGAAAAGAAGAAGGGTTCTTATCTCAACTAATGTTGAGGATGAAGAAAGCCGCATGCCATCTCCTAAAGAAACTTCTCAACCTCAGGCCTACTTCTCAAGTAATAACCAAGCACTCTAATCACTAACCAAATTACCTCACATGCCAGTCTTGAACCACCCCTATTAATCTTGGGGATGTAACCCTTAAAGCCTTTCCCATGAAAGTCCTCTATCCTAGGAAAAATGAGCCCATCAAATTCCCATCAATTTTCTCCCAAAGTCTCTCTATATTTGATTCTATTAGTTCTCAAGATGAACAACCAGAAAGAATTGACCTTGATCCATCCACCAATGGTCAATCGATTCCCAACACTCCTCACGTTCCTTCTGAGGACTAATCAACCAGCCTTCTTCAACCTCAAACTGAAACACCAATTACATATGGTAAGCCAACCTCTCAATGTTATTTTATTGCTATACCTTTTTTAACTAATTTGATTAACTCTTTATTTCTCATCACAACAGCAGAAACAAAAATTGATGACATTCCTTCCATTGATCCTAATCCTGCAAATGAACCTAACCAGGCTCTTGAAATTGCACATAAAGAAGCAACTCCAACAATGGACAAGAACATTGAAAGCACTCATTTTCCTACAATCAATGAGCCTCATATCTCACCTACATTGAACAACTCCAAGTCTCATCAGTTGAACATCCTCTAATTAGAGACACCACAATTCCACTTACCCACAGATATATCGCAGCTTCCACTGATGTGTAGGTAACAATTCTCCCTTACATTTTGTTTTTAGTTAACACTTACCCTTGCTAATCCTTATGTACTTTTCTATCGATAGGCTTCGAGTACCTGACACAGCTTTGAGCATATGGGATGAAATTGTTTCCTTCCAACAAAGCCTTGATCATATCTCACCGCTTCCTCAAAGGCTTCATCAATTCAACTCTGAGACTCAATAACTTCTGGCCTCATTCTTGAGCCTCATCAACTCTCCCTTAGAAGAAATAGCTTGTACACAACCTAATGAAGTTTTGGATTGCCTGACTGCCATCCACAACCTATCTCCCAATCATTTCAATCCAAGCCAACTCAAGTACTTGGCCAGAATCATTGCTGGATGGCCAACCACTCTAGAGATGGTTCAGAGTTGCACTAAAGAAATCCAAGCCAAAAAAGATTTCTTAACTACTGCCCAAACTATCTCCAACTCCCTTATGCATGCCCGCCAAAAGTCTTGTAACCTCTCTAATCAAGACAAGGCATTAGCTCTTGAAGAATCAAGACTTGAGACAGAGTTGGCCATGGTCAAACAAAAAAAGCTGGAGCTGTAACAACAAAAAGAACAATTTGGCCATGAAGCTAGGACTATGTTAGCAAAAGTAGAAAGTGGCTCATCCTTCATTCAAAGCATCAAGGCATAACTTGATCAGACTCAAGCTATGCTTGCAGATATCCAATCGGAATGGAGATTATAACGATTCTGGTTTAGATTTGACCCATTTTGTTACTTTTGGTTCCGAAGACCCATGTACTTAGCTGTTGTCCATCTCATTTCCATCTTGTTGTGTGTTGAGTTTGTCTATTGGGAGTTTAGGTTGCATTTGAAATAGGTTAGGAAGTTAGTTTTTCAAAGAGTTGTTGCCCAAATTTTGGCTTGTTCGCTCAAGCAGTCTTTTACAGTCTACAAAACTATTGAGAGTTTGAATTCTTCGCTCGAGCGATCCTTCTTGCACTTTAGCAAACTTTTACAAGTGTGAAACTACTAGGAGGGGGTCATTGTGCTCTCGAGTGGTAGTTTTGGTCGCTCGAACGGTGTCTTCTTTTTGTGCCTGTCCCTCGAGCGATCTGTGCATATATCAGTTCGAGAGACAGCCTTTTTCAGTCACATTTTGAATCTATAGCATATGACATGGATACAAGAGTATAAAGGAAATTAAAATCAAATAAAGAAATGCCCTAATAACATACAACTTTCCAAAACGATGCTTGGTTACAACAAAATGAGTTTGAACTCAATGCAAGTAAAGCCCGAGGCTTGAACAAAATATTTACATAAAAAAAATAAAAGGAAAGCCTTAAGCTCCAAGTCCTCCCAAGCCGTGTCCTTGGCGAAGGCATATCATTAACACCTGAAAGTTGTTTTCCACATAGGGTGAGCTAAAGCCCAGTAAGAATACTCTAACACAGTATATGAATCTTAGCAAAATCATAAGGTAAATACAGAATGCATGTCATTTTCCAAACACTTCTCGTCTTTCCATCTCAAAACAATGCAATGCCAGATTATATATCAATTCATGAAAATAATCATTTTGTACAAAACATGGCAGTGGATATAACACACTGGGAATCTCTAGGTACGTGTTTGCTAGTAGGCTATACAAGCACTACTAAAGCTATTTTACCGGTACTAACCGGAATGATCGGCACTTAACCGCGCGAGTTTTTGGACTTTCACCAAGGACACATAGGCCAACATAATAATCACAACCACACCCCCTAACCAGATTCACCAAGGTATTGACCTATTTTTTTTCAAAAACCAATACATTTACAATATTCAATGTATAATGATGCACAATGCACAGTGGATAAGAAATTACTTTCAATTCAACCTAATCCTCATGCAATGTCTACAACAAATAAGATTATCCTCACCGATAGCCCAAAACAGATATTTCTATTCAATAGATAAATTCCAATCAAAATATACATTTCCATCAATTACAATAGGAGTGATATTACATATCCAACTCCACCATCATCATCAATATAACTATTTTTCAAATTTCACAATATCCAACATCATTTTCCATATTTCCTTTTTACAATTTCAAATATCCAAAAGTAGGGCAAACCCCATTTTCTTTCAAAATCAATTTT
>JAPPVO010000692.1:0-47408 GCA_030407325.1 Camellia japonica | reverse complement strand
GATGGCGAGAATCGGATTGCACAACTCAATATAGGGTGCAATGCAGATGAATGCTACAGCAAAACCTAACTCCATCATGGATAATCCGGAGTGTCGGTGACTTGGGAATCGAGACCCGTTCCGTGAAACGTGCCTCGTTTCCCGTGCCCGGGCTAACTCCTATCCCGAACACGATGCGGTATGCATGATATGCATGAATGCAACTAAGATATAATCCTAACATGCACAATGCTATGAAAATGAGATGCCTTGAAATGCGCGCAAGCGGGCACGCAAACCGAGGCGATGATATGAAATCATGAAATAGCATGAAAATGATATGTAATAAGACTAAAATGAGATGTCTCGAGATGCGTGCCCACGGGCGCGCAAACCGAGGCGATGCATACAGAATGCAAAATGTCATGGAAGTGATATGTAATGAGGTTAAAATGAGATGTCTCGAAGTGCGTGCCTGCGGGCACGCAAACCGAGAAAATAGCATACGGAATGCAATAATGCGAAAATGGCATACGAAATGCAGAATGGACTTATACCAACGTGAGAGGACCTCAGCCACTCTCACACGGGAGGCCGTCGGATAAAAACAAAGGGCCTCGAAATGCGCGCACACGGGCACGCAAACCGAGGCGATGCATTAAAGCATGAAATGACATGGAAAATGCAAATTGGGCTTACACTAACATAAGAGGGCCTCAGCCACACTCACATAAGAGGCCGTGATAAAATGAGAAGCCTCGAAATGCGTGCCCACGGGCGCGCAAACCGAGGCATGGCCCTAAGGCATAGAAATGACATGCGAATGAGATGTGACATATGGCATATGAAAAATGCAAATTTCAGCAGCTAAAATGATACACAAATAGCCCCCGAATTATGACAAAATTACAATCGATGCCCGAAATGCAATGTTATGCACCCGAAATGGCCTACAACTATGCCAAACATGCACAATTGACACATGACATGTAAAACAGTAGCAGGCAGCCCCTAAACTAGCATTTTTTTAGTACAAATCAAGGCTAAACAACAACCACAAGTATGGCAAAATTAGCATGCAAAAATGGGGAAAAAGAGGGGGATTACAAAGCAAGTAGTATATACAATGCTCAAACCAAAAAAATAAGTTCTACAACATTAAAGAGGGACCAAAAATATGCACATTTATAAGAGATAACATCCCCCAATTCAGTAAGTAAATAGGCTAAACATAGCATGCAAAATAATGAGCCAACAAAGGCTATAACATGAGGTACCATAAGCATACACCAAAAAACTTTGGACCCTTAACAAAACATGAAGAATGGGTCATTTTAAGGCACTTTCTAAGCCTGATGAAGACTCAAAACAGAGGTTAAGCAAGCCTAACAAAGCATGCAATTTTACGGAAAAAAAGATGGTATTACATGAAGTACCAAAAGAATGCACCAAATGGCCTAAGACCCTTAACAAAACATGATGAGAGGGCCAAAAGAAGACTCTTTCCTAGCCTGATGAAGGCTGAAATCAGAAGCCAAATAAGCTTAAAAAGGCATGCAAAATGGGGTCAAAGAGAGATATAAAGGCAAGTGTAACATGGAGACCCCAAACCAAGTTGATCCCTTCTACAATAATGTAGAGGGACACAAAATAAGCTCACTCACAGTTAATGGCATGCTCAAAATCAGACTGAAAATAGACTAAAGAAACCATGCAATTTTACGGTAAATTTGAAGAATTACAAAGCAAGTGCATGATATAAAGGCCAAAAATGATTGAACCCTTCTTCAATGTTGAAGAGGGGCTCAAAATAGGCTCACTCACAGTTAATATCAGGCTCGAAAACAGATCACTCATAATCCAAACAAAGCATGCAAAATATTGGCATAAGAGTGATATTGAAGGAAGAGCATGATAGAGGTACCAAACAAGTTGAGCCCTTCTACAATGTTGTAGAGGGGCTCAAAATAAGCACAAAACCAGTAGGGGTCAGAGCCCAAATCAGTGAGCAAGTAGGGTAAAGATTTGAAGCAAAATTATGCAAGAAAAAGGGAACTAGTGACTTACCCTTGAAGATCAAGCTTTTGTTGCTTCTTGGCTTGAATTTGTTGGTCCTTAGCCTCTGAAAAAGCTTCCTTTGCTGCTGGAATGGAAGTGGTGATGGTGAAGCTTAGGGTTGATGAACAAGTGGGCTAGGGACTTGAAGCTTTTTTTGAGTTTTTGAGGATGAAAATGGAGGCAAATGGTTAAGGGTTCTTGAGATCAAATGTTGTAACCCTAGGAAGGAGCTGTCCAGCCCTTAAATAGGCAAGAAAGGGTGTAAAAGGGGAGGGAAATGCATCCAAGCTTTCCCTCCCAAAATATCCCCGGATGGGGGAGATATTTCAAAAAGCAGCTGGACAGCTGTAAAGAGATGAAAAGCAGAAAGCTGGCCGGCCAGGTGAATTTCTGGAAGGTGGCCGGCCGGCCACCCCAACTGTCGGCCAGCCACTCACCCTGGCCGGCCGGCCATGGCCCAAAATGAAGTCCAAATTTTCTGGCCGACCACCACTCCTTGGTGTCCCCAGGTGTGTAGAATAAAGCCCCAAGGTTGGAATCTGGCAACACTGAAACAAGTCACAACATAGAACTTGAAGGAGAGGCTCAAAAATGAAATTAACAATTACTGGCCGACCACCACTTTTTGGTGTCCTCCCATGTGTGTAGAACAAGGTTCCATGGTCGGATGTGGCAACACTGAAGCAGGAGTCACAACATTGCATTTGAAGGAGAGGCCCAAAAATGAAACTCTGAATTGCTGGCCGACCATGCACTTTTCGGGTCCTCCCATGTGCCCTCATCACAGATATGTAGCTTTGGTTGGAAGAAAATATCCCCAGGGTATTCAACATTAGCCCGGAAGTGAGCAAAACGGGCGCCGGAGGAGCGAAACTGGTTATCTGGGATAATTGCTGGCCTCCCCCCCCAGTGATCTCCTGGTGCTGAAACAGAGGTACCTGCCAAAATTGAACAAAAACTAATGAGAAATGAACGCTCGGGGCCCAAACCGCGCAATTCGGAGTCCCGAAAATGGGCTGCAGGCACCGGAAGTGGTGTTCAGCAGCGAAGTGGGTATCAGAGGCCCAAGTGTTCCTCGGAATGATAAAACAGAGGTACCTGCCAAAAATCGGAGAAAACCGATGAAAAATGAATGCTCGGGGGCCAAACCGCGAGGTTCGGGGCCCGAAAACCGGCTATAAGCACCGAAAGTGGCATTTAGCCACGAAGTGGGTATCTGAGACCCCAGTGTGCCCTGTTATGACAAAACAGAGGTACCTGCCAAGAACCGGAGGAATCGGAGATGGTTGGGTGGTCCCGAACCGAGGCACACGGCCTGACGGCTCCGAAAACCGGGAACCGGGCTCCGAAATGGGCAAAATGGCCTACTGCCACGAAATTTAGCCCACGGCCACTGAGAGATAGTCTGCTAGACCTCTCCTTTCCCTCAAGAAAGAAAACATAGAAAACCGAGTCTGGTTCGTAAACCGAGACAAGGCACAGGAGAGGATTCGGAAGTCCGGAGGCAGGGCGCACGGCCGCGACTCTGAGACTTCTGAACGAGCACAGTATGCGACATCACCGAGCGCTCAATCGGTGACGTCTAAGTCTTAAGGTCGGTCAAAAATGGGGTGTCTACACATGGCGATATGGCACCCGATGCATGAGATGGACCCCGAAACACAAAATTCGGCACATGGAATGACTTATAGCTATACAAAGCATGCATTATTTGAACATGAAGTGTAAAGACAGAGTCAAGAAAGTCCCAAAACATGCATTTTTCCAGTTTAGAACAAGGCCAAAAGGTGCTAGCAAGATGCCTTAAAATAGCATACAATTTTGACGGGCAAACATGGGTTACATGGCATGTATATGAAGCATATGGAATCTCATCAAACCATCAAAAATCAGTGAATAAAACATGTGAAAATAAGCCCAAATAACCACTGATATGCAATCATGGCATGCCAAAATGATGAGTTTCTTTAGAGGGCCATACAAGGGATTCTTAAGCACATATGAGATGGACACGTGGCAGCCCCACACCCACTTTGAAAATCAAATATGGTAGTCTCAAAACTCACCAAATTGACACCAAAATCAATCCACAAAGTATGCAAGATGGGGTTGCTTTGAAAGGCCAAGATGGCCATCAAACGAGCCAAGGTGAGAGGGGGTCACCCCCCTCTAATTTGGATGCTCAAAATAGTGGCCAAGCCACTACAAATCCACTGGATTCCAGTGACTAGAGGGCCAAACAAGGCATGCAACAATAGCTAGGATATAAAGCTCAAAATAGGAGGCAACCAAGCATACAAGATAGCATATGACCTCAAACAAGAATGGAACCTTAATAAAACATGAAGATACTATCAAAACAAGCCTTTTTCCAGTTTACAACAAGTCTCAAAAATGAACACAAATAAGGCTAAACTATCATGCAAAAATGGACCTAAAAGAGAGTACAGAGATAAGGCACAGAAACTGGTCCCAAATGGCCAAGAGCCCTTCAACAAAGTTGAAGAGGGACTCAAAACATAGCATTTCACAGTTTACATCAAGCCACGAAAGTAAACACAAGTAGGCCTAAAACATTATGCAAGAAAAAGGCCAAAAGAGGGATAAAGAAGCAAGTGATAGCTTCTGGCCTCAAACAGAGGAGAACCCTTCAACAATGTTGAAGAGGGGCTCAAAACAAGCCACTTTAAAGTTTATGGAAAAGTCCAAAACAGTTCACAAATAGGCCTAAAATATTATGCAAAAATAGGCCTAAAAGAGGGTTTAAACACAAAGGGTAAAAAGGAGGTCTCAAACAGGGAAAGTCCCTTAATCAAACATGAAAAAGAGCTCAAAATAAGACTATTTCCAGTTTGGGTCGGAGCCCAAAAATGTAAGAAAAATGAGCTAATATATTGAGCAAAATAAGGCAAGAAAGAGGGAGAAGGAGACTTACCCTTGTAGCCTATGTCTTCAACAGCTCTTGGACCAAGTTTGGCGGCTCTCAACCTCTGAAAACCAACTTCAAAGGATTGGAAAGGATGGTGGTGGTGTGGTGCTATGTGGTGGTGTAGAAATGGTACAAGAATCAAGGGTTTGAAGGTTGGAAGAGAGGGAGAAAGGGAGGGATATATGCAAGAGCTCCAAAGGGTTTTTTTGTAACCCTTAAAACTGAAGGGGAGGGGCTGGTTATATAGGCACAAGAGTGGAAAAAAGGGGGGAGATTCAAATTTAAGTTTCCCCCCAAAAGTTCCCCCCCTCGGATACAGAATCTAGGGGGGAAAGGAGGTCACAGCTGGAAGGAACAGGGTGCAAGGATCATGGCCGGCCAGTTATCTAGGGTTTAGGTGGCCGGCCGGCCTCCCCTATGGCCGGTCGGCTAAGGGTCAAAAGGGTCAATCATAATTAGTGGCCGGCCATGCCAAAAAGATGGCCTCCCATGTGTGCACAACACAACCATGTGGTCAACAACTGGAGAAAGTGAACCAAGAGAGAGAAAAGCCCATTTTTTAGAGAGGTTCAAAAGGGTCAGAGACAATTACTGGCCGGCCATATCATATTGGTGGCCTCCCAGGTGTCTACAACACAAATATGTGGTTTAGGGCTAGAAAAAGTGGCCTTAGGGTGGTCAACATTGGCTTTCTAGTGAGAAAAAAACGGGCGACGGAGGGCGATGAAGAAATAAAACTGGTCCTCAGAACAATTGCTGCCCTCCCACCCATCTACGACCTTCCTAATAATGAAACAGAGATCCCTGCCAAAAATGAACTCAAACCGATGCAAAACGAAGGTTCGGGGGCCGAAACACGCAGCCCGGGGCCCCGAAAACTGACTGTTAAGTGCCGGAAGTGGCGTTCGACCACGAAGTTGGTCTCTCGAGCCTCAGTGTCCCTCAAAAGGGAGTAAATAAGATGTATGCCAAAAAACCGGAGCAAAAGGAGGTGGTTAAGCGGTCCCGAACCGAGGCACACGGCCGACGGCTCCGAAAAACTAGAAACCGGGCTCCAGGCGGAAAAAATGGCCTACGACCACGAAACGTAGCCTACGGCCACTGAGAGATGATCTACGAGACCTCTCCCTCCCTTTGGGAAGAGAAAACAGAGAAAATAGAACCTGGTTCGCAAACCGAGGCAGGGTACGAAAGAGTTTGGAAGTCTAGAGGCAAGGCTCGCAGCCGTGACTCTGAAACCTCTAAACGAGCACGATATGCAACATCACGAAGCGCTCAATTAGTGACGTCTGAGTCTTAAGGTCGGCCAAAAATGGGGTGTCTACAGTTTCCCCTCTTTGACAGAACTCGGAAGTCAAGAAGTGACGGGAGTGAATGTCAAAGCCTAGAGACGACCCATTTTTGACGAGGCCGAAGACTTAGACAAACATACTAGATAAACAGGAAGATGTGCCCGCAGGCAGGGGGCAAAATGCAAAATGATATGCACAAAGCCGGATGTAACTAAATGATCATGCGAGGCAGCAAGCTGTAATGAAGCAAATATTCACAATAGATAGAACAGTTTTAAGCAAGAATGCAAAGCAAAACTATATTTCATGCAGCTGAAGAATGCGGAGAATGATTGGATTCTCGCCACGTCTCACACGGAGAAGATACGATACCTGCGCGATTCGTCTGGTCGCACCAGCCTCAAATGAACCGTACATACAATATCGTGCCTGTAAAAGAAAGGAACTTAACAAGCACAAAATGATTAGTAATATATGTTCAGTGTGATATCAAGCGTAGACACACACAGTGTTGGTAAGTGAGTGCATCGCAATGCGAGAAGCAATGTGCGTGACAACGCAAGTTTAAGCATGAAGGCATGACAATATCAAGGAGACGTGCATAACAATGCAAGTATGTGCATGAGAATGCGAGTGATGTGCATAACAATGCGGGATAAGTGCAAACTCGAATACACATTTGTCACAAAACAACGAGCAAGGTAATGCAAGTTTCGACGGAGGCGGCTTGATCGCGGCCTCCGGTTCACCTCCCAGAGGGGTCACAACATGTTTAAAAAGGATACACCTCACTTTTGACGAATGACGATGAAAGGCGCGCTGAAAGTTGAAGTTGACGTTCCGGCGGTGCGATTTCGCGACGGAAAGTGCATTTTTTGGTACTTTTTCAGGTCTCGGGGACTCCAATCATCACCAAAATTTGCAGGGACCTTGGAGGCCACCTAGGGAACACCACCGGCCAGCTTTATTGCAAGGGGGAGGCCACCGGCCAGTTTTTTGAAAAGGAATGGCCGGCCTGCCAGAAAAGGCCCAGATTCGGGGCATTTTTGTCTTTTCACCCTCTTTTCTTCAAATATACTCATCCAAACACTTTGTGCTCACAAATGCAGCTCCGAAAACAACTCCCCCACCTTCCCAAACCATTTTCTCTCTTAGATCTGTGCTCTATACGCGTTTTCCAACGCCCCACGCAAGTTGTTTTCGCGAAAACTTTCAGTCCTCTTCACTTTGAACCGATTAAATTTTGATTTCGGGGCTTCTTTTCTCATTTTCGCCACTTGAGGTGAGTTTGTCTCAATATTTGGAAGATTTTCTCGGGAGTTGACTTTTGTTGACTTTTTCATTTCCCGAGAGTTGACTTTTGTTAACTTTTTCCAATTTCGGCTCATTTTGCTCATTTTTGCTCCTTTTTGCAGATTTTTCGAGATGGTTGGTCATTTCCCTCATGGTGGAGGTCCTTCGGGCGCCGGGAATGATCCTGACATTATGGCTCTGCCCCCGAGGGTTCGACCCTTCATACCCGAGAGGTGCGACCCTCCAGTACATGTTCTTCCGCGGGCGGTTTTCTACCATTTTACTGACTTTGATGATCCACTACTGCGAGAGCCAGAGTCTCACCTCTCTCATGAGGCATCTGAGGTATTTGCTCCACTTTTACATTTTCTGCAATGTATTCTGCATTTTCCGTGCATTTCGTGCCTTTGTTATGTTTATCGGCCCACTCGAGCCCACAGCTTGTTTTGAATGTTTAGTTTATAGCACCGTATTCCGTTTGCATCTTGAACATACAGTCTAAATATTCTGACTTTTTGAACACGCAGCCCATATGTTGATTGTGAACACACAGCACACACTTGTTGAGAATTGAACACACAGCTCAATACTTGAATTCTAAAATGAACACACAGCCCATTCTTTGATGTCGAACACACAGCTCGTTGTTGAGGTGAACACACGGCACACACTGATTGAGAGTTGAACACGCAGCCCAAACATTTGAGATGAACACACGGCGCACACTTTGATGTCGAACACACAGCTCGTTGTTGATGTGAACACACAGCACACACTGATTGAGAGTAGAACACACAGCCCAAACTCTAATTTTCTGAACACACAGCCCATCATCGAGGTGAACACGCAGCACACACTGATTGAGAGTAGAGCACGCAACCCCAAACTCTGATTTTCTGACACACACAGCCCATTGTTGAGGTGAACACGCAGCACACACTGATTGAGAGTGGAACACGCAGCCCAAACTCTGATTTTCTGAACACACAGCCCATTGTTGAGGTGAACACGCAGCACACACTGATTGAGAGTAGAACACACAGCCCAAACTCTAATTTTCTAAACACACAGCCCATTGTTGAGGTGAACATGCAGCACACACTGTTGATGATGAGCACACGGCCCACACTTTTTAACCCTGAACACGCGGCTTACTTTCTTTACTTTGCACGCAGCTTATTCATTTTATTTGCACGCAGCTCATTCATTTTATTTGCACGCAGCTCATTCCTTTCATTTGCACACAACTTATTCATTTCATTTGCACGCAGCTTATTCATTTCATTCTAAAATGCTGAAGCATGTATTCATTCTGAATGTAGGTGACTTCTCGCACTGTGCGGGGGTATGGCTCTACCGCGGCGAAGGACTGGTATGCCGAGCTCCCGGAGGCTGTCCGGGATTTGGTTGACTTGGCAGGGTTTGGGCCCTTTTGTACTGGACTATCTCGTTGTCCCGCCAGGAGGACGTTGATGGGCGCCTTGGTGGAGAGATGGTGGGACACCACCAATTCCTTCCATTTCTCTGCCATGGGGGACCTGACTATGACCCCTTTTGACTTTGCCGTACTGACCGGCCTTGACGTGGGAGGTTGGGCCATCCCTTACGATGAGGACATGGGCCAGTGGAAGGCCACTTGGATATATTTACTGGGGACTCGCCCGCTTGTTGATAGATCTTCGGGCAGAGTCCGATACACTTGGTTCTCTTCTCATTTCCAGAGGGTAGAGATGGAGCCTGAGACTCTTGCGGAGGCAGCACAGTATGCTCGCGGCTTTCTGATGTTCCTCTTCGGGACCACTTTGTTTGCCGATAGGGGGAACACTGTCGGGCTTTATCTGTTGAGTGCTTTGGTAGACCTATCACAGGTCAGACAGTATGACTGGGGTGGCGCCGGCTTGGCTACCCTTTATTGCTACATGAGCGCGACCTCCTGTGGACGGGGGGACTTACTCGGCGGCTATTGGAGAGCCTGGGAGGTACTTTCTGCCCTCTTGATTTACATTTCTGCTCCACATTACTTGTACATTGCACACATGGCGTACTTTACACTCTGTATCTTGCACTTTGCCCTCAATACTTTGTATTCTGCATTGTTTTCCACAGTTATGGGTCTATGTGTACTTCCTGACATTAGCCCCAGAGTTTGTGGTGGAGGGGCCCCTCATGACCCCGTATTCACTTGTATTCGAGGGCCAGCACCGGCCGAGACCTCGGGAGTCTCTCCTTTATCTACGGCAGTACTTCGACACGGTGCGGTCGACGGAGGTATTTCAGAACTCTCAGTTCTTTCTGTTTTCATCTTTGATTTGTCTTGTACATTCTCGATTTCTGCTTGGTTTATGCATCTGTTATTCGCAGATCAAATGGCAGCCCTGGGCGCCCTTAGGTGAAGATCTCTGATTCCAGTTTGCCGGAGGGTGGGGTGCCTCCCGGTACAGGATCCTATTCGAAGGGCCAGTTGGTAGGGCCTGATTTTTGGGGGACCGCTTCTTGCGTCAGGTCTGGGGGTACACTTCTCAGGACCCTCCTTCAGCACCCCCGCTCGATATGCGGATTGCTGATAGGCTTCCTTCCCGGGATGTTACTAGTGCTATGCTGGGTACTGATGCTTTGCTACATCTTGAAGAGGGAGATTATTGTGATACCCCCGTTCCGTAATTAGCTAATTGGTCCTTAATTTGAATGTGATTATGTGTTTAACATGATTTTGTGTGCCATTGTGTGATAATATGTGATTTTGAATTTCTATCTGTTCACCGTAGGAATATCCATCTGAGTAATCTGCTTTGGAAATTAAATTGAAGGCCTTATCGGCCACAGAACCCGAAATTGATTGCGCCATTGGGATTGACATAATTTTTAGAGCCTACGGTGAAATTTAATTGAAAATTGATTTGGATCAAATTAAGTTGATTAATTAGTGAATTAGTGCCCCATTATTTTATTATTATTATAATGCCAATAGTGGGTTTTGTTGGGTAAGGTCACTACACTCTCCATCCTCTCTTTTTCATTTCATTTGGCTGAATTTGGACTCAAAAGAGAGAGAGAACCGGCTATAGAAAGAGAGAAGGAGAGAATTGTGTATTTCTTTGGCTCAAGCTTGGAAATTTGGGGATTAAGCTCAAGATTTGGCTAGAGCTTGGGTGCTTAAGGCTCCTAGGTGAGTAAATTCATGAGATTGAACTTGTGATTTTGTGAATTAAAGATTAATTGGTGATCAAGAACAAGGGTTGTGCTCTAATTGATGAATTTGAAGTGAAATGCACATGCATGTCTAGGATCACCATGGTTTTGCATAAATAAGCATGTATTAAGTTGAATATGGAAATATGAGTGTTGAATCATACATGCAAGCATAGTTTTGTTGAGCTTCATGGTTAGAAGCACCATTTGTACCATTTGAAATAGAAATGGAGTCAAGAATTGACATGCATGCATGATTGATGAAGATATGAAGCCTAAATGCATGAATTTAATGTAGTGGAAGTAAGTTTCCTATAATTTGGGTTTGCATGTGATTGATTCATGGGAATGGAGCTTCAATATGTTGTAATTTGGTGTTTATATCATATTGGTATATGTATATGAGAGCTATGGGCTGTGAAATGCAGGAAATATCAGTTTGAATGTCGAAGTTGAGCTCAAGAACACATTCTGGGTTTTCCAGAATTTTGAGGTCCGCTCGAGCGGGGAACATGACGCTCGAGCGGAGAAATCGAGCTCCCAGCATTTTTGAGAGACATGGTGTCCGCTCGAGCGTGGAAGTTGACGCTCGAGCGTGAATTTGAGGTAACCAGTACTTTTGTGAGCTTAAGGGTCCGCTCGAGCGGGGAAGTCCATGCTCGAGCGGGGACCCTGTTTTTTGAAATTTTGAAAATGCATTCTGTGTTCTGTTTTCCGTTCCCTTTCACTTCTAAAAACTCTTAGGCATGCATTGAGCATTGTGATTGAATTAAAAAGATAAGAATAAAGCCTAAAGAGGAATATGTGAATTAAAGAACGGATTGAACTATTTGTGACCCATATGTGTTATGTGCTATGTAGGGTCAAGCTCCAGGGCAAATCCACATGCCGACCACTGTGAGTAATATCTAAATTATGTTATTGTCCCATTTACTTACTCTTATGTAAGTTTTGTAAGGTTCATTAATTTGAATGGTGGACAAGTTTGATATAAAGGCCTATGTGCCAGTTTGATATGAGAGGCCTATGAGCCAGATTGATATAAAATGTGGGCCGAAGGCCGATTGATATAAATGTGGGCTGAAGGCCGATTGATATAAATTGTGGGCCGAAGGCCGATTGATATAAATGTGGGCCGAAGGCCGATTGATATAAAATGTGGGCCGAAGGCCGATTGATATAAATGTGGGCCGAAGGCCGATTGATATAAATGTGGGCCGAAGGCCGATTGATATAAATTGTGGGCCGAAGGCCGATTGATATAAATGTGGGCCGAAGGCCGATTGATATAAAATGTGGGCCGAAGGCCGTTTGACATGAAAGTGTATTTGGGCCTAAGCGCCGTTTTGACACGAAAGTGTATTTGGGCCTAAGCGCCGCTTCGACACGAAAGTGTGATTGGGCCAAAGGCCGTTTTGACAAGAACGAATGAGTGGGCCAGAGGCCGTTTTGACATAAATGAAAGATAAAGATGCCAAAAGGCCCGTATGTTTAGCACCACAGTCACTTGACTTACATTGTGTATATATATGTTAATTAGAAATATGAATTGGGCCCAAGGCCGTTCGGAATATGTTGTTCTACATATTGTTGTATCTTCTTATTTGATATTATTCACTGGGCTTTCGCTCACGCTCATTCGTGTGTTTGTAGGTGAGCTAAGAGAAGTCCAAACCTAGCCCCAGTGAAGTCTGTGAGGAACAACAAAAGTTTTGGAGAGTCAGCCCTTGTGTCTCACGCACGAGACCCGTCTTCACCCTTCCGTTATGTATTTATATTTTGTCATATTGGCGAAGTTTTTGATTATGTCTGTATATAGTCTCATGGGTTGACTTAGTTGGAAGATCCTGTCCGTACAGAATTTTATGTCATTGTACTTTCTGTCGTGAGTTATTAACATATGTATGTGATGATGTGCATATAAGCACGGCTCTATGGACAAAGTTTTAAATTGGTTCCGTTTAGCCCCCATGAACTCTGTTATAATACATTTGGTTTGGTTTGAGGCCGTAGGTAATCTCATGATTGCTGGCCGATTACACCCTTAACCCACGGGGGCGGGTTTGGGGTCGTGACAGAGTGGTATCAGAGCACGAGTTAATAACTCACGCACTTGTCCAAAAGAGCAATGAGCGTCTAGAAATGATCTAGGATGCATTCATGTGATAAGTATGAATTCGAAAGCATCGAGAATATGCTTAAGTGTTTTGATTTGGGCAATTATGTGCTATAAGTTGTGTTGTACTTGCATTGCAAATTGTTTGACTACATATGCTCTCTAGTATATGCATATTTGTAGAATCTTTTGTATATTGTATAGTGCAAGTTTAATCAGATGGTGAGTAAGAACTCCGTAAAGTTATGTTTAGCTTTAAACATTTTCTGATGATATGAATGAACGATTGCCCAAAATTCTCTTTGAACGTAATTGTGGTATCCTTAGCAGAGGCCCTCGCCCAGGGGACATAATACTGTGGCTTATGGTCATGAGGCCCTAGCCCGGGGGAAATAATACCGTGGCACAGTCCCTCGCCCGGGGGAGATAATACCGTGGCCTATGTATGAGATACGTTGATATGCTTGACCAACATGATATGTCACGCTGAAGGAAGTACCACACATGATTCGAATATGAGATATGAATTGTTACACTAATGTGTACAATAAGTTTGTTTTGTTATAATGCACATACATGAATATATGAACCATAAAAAGGTGTTTATGTGCATTTAATTCTGCCTACGGGTGTCTATGTGAAATACGAACATGATTTGAGTATATAAATACTTAGTAAATGTTCAGCGTGCGATATTTGATAAGTATGCAATTATCTGTTACGTATGTGATTAATTGCGTACGATATGTGAAATGAGAATATAACAATGTACCTATGTGCGAATGAACCCATGTGTAATTGTGTTTAATTTCGTATTGGGCATCCCAATATTTGGCAAAGTTTGATAAGAATTTGTGTAGAGTATGGGCAAGTTAAGGGCATACGGGTTGGAAGGTTCTTCCACAGCTCGACTTGATAGTCCGGAAAGAGTAGTACAAGAATTGGCAGAGATCTTGAGACAACAGCATCAGTTGCCGCTACGGCAAGAACCTTTGCTACCACCAGTGTAAGAACACTGAGGAGTTTATTATCAGATTTCTGGGGCTCGTTATAGATGTGGTAAAATGGACCATACGGTAAGGAACTGTCCCCGGATTGAACGAAATGTGAATGAATCCTCTACCTCGGCTAAATCCGTACCAATGGTAGGAATTGCTACTTAGGATGGAGTAATGGCACTCATCCCAGGAAGCACTCAGAATACTGTGATTGTTATCCCAGGTATCTATATTGTTTATAAACGAATGCCTATGTGTTGATTGACTCTGAATTAGTACATTTGTACATCTTCGCTTGGGATATTATTTGATTCGGATTGGCATATTTTTCCATATCTGCTGCGTGTGTATCTAGATTGGTTAGACCCACATGATCGAGACCGTATTCATTGGAGGTATATGCCCCGTTTGGGAAACTTGTGAAATAGATTTTGGGATATTGATTGACTCTGCACATGCATATGTATATCTATACCTATGCTCAGGGTGATTTATTATGTTACCGTCTTCAATGACTAAACCACTGGAATTATGACACTGTGATTGTGTGACTGAGTTGAGCACCCCAAATGATGAATTCTATGACTGTGAGGCCATGTATTTTGATTGGTAGAAAGTTGACTGGATTATGTGACTAATTTGGAACTTTGTATAATGTGTTACTATGCACCATGTTCTTGCATATAAGACTTATTAGGAACTGCTATACTGATTATGATCCGTACCTCCTGATACGAATGACTGCATGCATATGCAACCACCCCCGAATTTATGTAGACAATACCATATTGTACTCGATTTGAAACACTTTGATATGAACTATTGTGATGAATGATTCTGACATGACTTTGAGAACTGATGAACTTAGGGCAGTTGAGAAACTATCAACCATGTACCTAAGCAAACGAAGTATGCCTTACAGAACCGAATGTGCCCTATTTGAGGAAATTTTTATCTGATTCGATCCGATAGAACCTTTTGCCTGATATAGTTTCGATGGGACCCTCATTTGGTATACATTGATGGAACCTTTGTTCGATTTCATTTGGCAAGACCGGTGTCGCGATTGGTTTGATAAGACCCCCTGCCTGATTTAATTTTGAAAAAAAAAAGGGGGATTGAGGATTGCCTGTAAATAAATAGCCAGATTATTCTTGGCAGAAAAACTGATAGACCCGAAACTTGAATTTGTCTAGAGTACTTAACCTATTTGAAAGACCTTTTGTGGGCTATGACAGATTGATCTAACCATGAGCACTGTTGAGAACCAACCCCCAATTATCGAGAACATATGTGTTGAAAATGAGCCGAATTGTACAAATCCCTTGATTGGGTGTCTTAAGGAACAATGCTTGCGTGTTGTCCCATCCTTGTTGGTTTGACGCTATGGAGACTGATGATGGCGGATTGATTTGATTATGAGCAGTACTGAACATTTGTCTTGGACTGATCAGAATATGTTTTGTAAGGGAGAGTAGTTGCTTTAATGTTATCAGATTTTGGGGAAATCAGGTTATAGTGAATGGTATTATGTTTGTTTTGATGACATTCTTGGAGTGTCCTTTCGTGCTAAGGGACATTAAGCCATGTAGCACCTTTGATTGAGATACCTTTTGCCACCGACGGTTTCGTACGGGTGGGTTTGACTAATCGATCTCGAGTCGGCCACCGACGGTTGTGAACGGGTGTGTTTCGATTCCGAGACAATTATTCTTTTGTTTTGTCCGGAATGTCATCCTTTTGTAATTTGTAGGTGTTTAAACATCCAAGAAACTTTGAGAAACCCTGATTGTCCGTAAGTGCGTGAATTCAATGCGCTTTGTGAATAACTGCTCCGTGTCATTATATTCTGTGATTGGGGCTTTGAGGATGTGTAAATTGTGTTTAACACGTGATTGATTGTTTTAGTATTACCTTTGACGCCATAGGAATTAGTGTATGAATTGCCTTATGCTTTTGACGACCATCAGATAAAGTAGAAAGACTCGATGGAACAGAGAATTGAATACTGAGCTGAATTGTGAATTGCAAACTGTAAACTGTTG
The DNA here is from genome assembly GCA_030407325.1 of Camellia japonica. NCBI lineage: Eukaryota > Viridiplantae > Streptophyta > Magnoliopsida > Ericales > Theaceae > Camellia > Camellia japonica. The sequence goes on along the minus strand of JAPPVO010000692.1, from coordinate 31,509 downwards.
AATGAATTGAGAACACGTGTATTATGTTAGAAATGGACTGCTTCAGTGTTATTGCACTTTATAATGGGTACTATGGGGATACATGAGTTACGTATGTCATGTGGTTGATTGCTTCGTCATTATCCTAGTTGACTCAGGGATCAATGTCCGGATCCACTTTGAATTCCTGAAAACTTTTGATTGGCCTTGGATGACTGTGATGAGTTACTAAACTAAGTACTGAATTGGGTCGTAAATTACGGGATTATTGGAGAATGAATTGAACTTTTGTAACGAGGGAATAGACCGAACTCCTATGGTAAAGTTAGTTGGCTTTTGAAATAAATATGTTAGCGACCTATGGTGAAGAAGGAAATTGTTGAAATTGTGTCTAAATGCTTTCGGTGCCAACAGGTTGAAGTTGAATATCAAATAGTGACAGAACTACTTCGACCTCTCTCTATTTCGGAATGGAAATAAGATATGTGACTACGAATTTCATTGTGGGGCTACCTTGAGCACTCAAGGTGTAAATCCCGTTTGGGTTGTTGTAGGTGGAATTATTGAAGTTGCTCGTTTCCTCCCTGTGACATTTTCGAATGATGCTGGTAGACTAGCCACTATTCACATCAATAAGGTTGCTTGTTTGTGTGGGGTCCCAGTGTCTATTGTTTAGACAGAAATTCTGAAATGTGTTTGAATTCTGACAAGCCTTCAAGAGGCAATGGGGACCGAATTATGATTCGACGCTGTTTTCCATCCGCGAATTGATGAACAATCAGAAAGAACTTTTTAGACTCTGGGAGAAATGCTCCAAATATGTGCGTTAGATTTTCGGGAATCGAAAAGATCTATCCATCATTGACAAACTTTGTTTACAACGACAGCTCACACTCTAGTTTCAGTATGGCACCATACAAGCTTTGTATAGCGGAAAAGGTGAGTCTCTGACTGATTGAAAATAGAGCGTTGCTTGATTTGAGACTAGGTGAATGACTATCAGAAGGGATTGGAACCGTTAAATGAAAAGTGTTCCGAATTGTTTTCGAACGAAGGTAACTTAAGTTTGGAGGACCAAACTTCCTAAAGGGGGGAAGACTGTGATACCCCCGTTCCGTAATTAGCTAATTGGTCCTTAATCTGAATGTGATTATGTGTTTAGCATGATTTTGTGTGCCATTGTGTGATAATATGTGATTTTGAATTTCTATCTGTTCACCGTAGGAATATCTGTTTGAGTAATCTGCTTTGGAAATTAAATTGAAGGCCTTATCGGCCACAGAACCCGAAATTGATTGCGCCATTGGGATTGGCATAATTTTTAGAGCCTACGGTGAAATTTAATTGAAAATTGATTTGGATCAAATTAAGTTGATTAATTAGTGAATTAGTGCCCCATTACTTTATTATTATTATAATGCCAATAGTGGGTTTTGTTGGGTAAGGTCACTACACTCTCCATCCTCTCTTCTTCATTTCATTTGGCTGAATTTGGGACTCAAAAGAGAGAGAGAACCGGCTATAGAAAGAGAGAATGAGAGAATTGTGTATTTCTTTGGCTCAAGCTTGGAAATTTGGGGATTAAGCTCAAGATTTGGTTAGAGCTTGGGTGCTTAAGGCTCCTAGGTGAGTAAATTCATGAGATTGAACTTGTGATTTTGTGAATTAAAGATTAATTGGTGATCAAGAACAAGGTTGTGCTCTAATTGATGAATTTGAAGTGAAATGCACATGCATGTCTAGGATCACCATGGTTTTGCATAAATAAGCATGTATTAAGTTGAATATGGAAATATGAGTGTTGAATCATACATGCAAGCATAGTTTTGTTGAGCTTCATGGTTAGAAGCACCATTTGTACCATTTGAAATAGAAATGGAGTCAAGAATTGACATGCATGCATAATTGATGAAGATATGAAGCCTAAATGCATGAATTTAATGTAGTGGAAGTAAGTTTCCTATAATTTGGGTTTGCATGTGATTGATTCATGGGAATGGAGCTTCAATATGTTGTAATTTGGTGTTTATATCATGTTGGTATATGTATATGAGAGCTATAGGCTGTGAAATGCAGGAAATATCAGTTTGAGTGTCGAAGTTGAGCTCAAGAACACATTCTGGGTTTTCCAGAATTTTGAGGTCCGCTCGAGCGGAGAAATCGAGCTCCCAGCATTTTTGAGAGACATGGTGTCCGCTCGAGCGTGGAAGTTGACGCTCGAGCGGGGAGCTATGTAGACAGACAGTCCGCTCGAGCGGGGTAGTCCACGCTCGAGCGGGAATTTGAGGTAACCAGTACTTTTGTGAGCTTAAGGGTCCGCTTGAGCGGGGACCCTATTTTCTGAAATTTTGAAAATGCATTCTGTGTTCTGTTTTCCGTTCCCTTTCACTTCTAAAAACTCTTAGGCATGCATTGAGCATTGTGATTGAATTAAAGAGATAAGAATAAAGCCTAAAGAGGAATATGTGAATTAAAGAACGGATTGAACTATTTGTAACCCATATGTGTTATGTGCTATGTAGGGTCAAGCTCCAGGGCAAATCCACATGCCGACCACTGTGAGTAATATCTAAATTATGTTATTGTCCCATTTACTTACTCTTATGTAATTTTTGTAAGGTTCATTAATTTGAATGGTGGACAAGTTTGATATAAAGGCCTATGTGCCAGTTTGATATGAGAGGCCTATGAGCCAGATTGATATAAAATGTGGGCCGAAGGCCGATTGATATAAATTGTGGGCCGAAGGCCGATTGATATAAATGTGGGCCGAAGGCCGATTGATATAAATATGGGCCGAAGGCCGATTGATATAAATTGTGGGCCGAAGGCCGATTGATATAAATGTGGGCCGAAGGCCGATTGATATAAAATGTGGGCCGAAGGCCGTTTGACACGAAAGTGTATTTGGGCCTAAGCACCGTTTTGACACGAAAGTGTATTTGGGCCTAAGCGCCGCTTCGATACGAAAGTGTGATTGGGCCAAAGGCCGTTTTGACAAGAACGAATGAGTGGGCCAGAGGCTGTTTTGACATAAATGAAAGATAAAGATGCCAAAAGGCCCGTATGTTTAGCACCACAGTCACTTGACTTACATTATGTATATATATGTTAATTAGAAATATGAATTGGGCCCAAGGCCGTTCGGAATATGTTGTTCTACATATTGTTGTATCTTCTTATTTGATATTATTCACTGGGCTTTCGCTCACGCTCATTCGTGTGTTTGTAGGTGAGCTAAGAGAAGTCCAAACCTAGCCCCAGTGAAGTCTGTGAGGAACAACAAAGGTTTTGGAGAGTCAGCCCTTGTGTCTCACGCACGAGACCCGTCTTCACCCTTCCGTTATGTATTTATATTTTTTCATATTGGCGAAGTTTTTGATTATGTCTGTATATAGTCTCATGGGTTGACTTCGTTGGAAGATCCTATCCGTACAGAATTTTATGTCATTGTACTTTCTGTCGTGAGTTATTAACATATGTATGTGATGATGTGCATATAAGCACGGCTCTATGGACAAAGTTTTAAATTGGTTCCGTTTAGCCCCCATGAACTCTGTTATAATACATTTGGTTTGGTTTGAGGCCGTAGGTAATCTCATGATTGCTGGCCGATTACACCCTTAACCCACGGGGGCGAGTTTGGGGTCGTGACAATTATGCTACTTACCGTCACATATACCTGATGCCTCCATTGACGGGAGTCCGTACTCCGACGATGAGGCCTGCTGGTATGCCATCTTCGAGCCGGTCCCGGGCTCGGGCTACAGACTCCCCTTCCACCAGCAGGGCTGGTACATCTAGAGGTGAGGGTGGATTGGCTCCCCCAATTCCTCCGACTCATCATTATGCTGGGTGGCCAGACATGCCGACCGAGTTGACGGGGTGGCGATTCGGGACTCCCTACCCGATCCTGATAGAGCCTCCCCTTCCTGACCATAGATACGTCAGAGATCCCGATTCACCACCGGTATGCTTTACAGTTTTGATTTATCAGTCGGATACTTGGACATTCATTCCTTTACTGATAGTTTTGCATTTGTATCTACAGCCTCCTGTCGAGTATATGGATGAGATGCTCGGGATGATGGCCGCACTCGAGGGCATGGTCTTACGGAGAGAGGCACAGTTGGCCATTATGGGTGTCCAGGTACTGTTCAGTTTTCTTGCATTTATCATATTCTCGATGACATGCTGATCTTGAACATTCTACTGTACTTATAGGCTGCTTGTGTAGAGCACATCTGACACATACCCCACTTACATACTGTATTTACATGCACCCACTTCATGTAGTCTTCTTGTATCTGCATCTGATATACATGTTTGAGTTGATGTATTCAAATTGAACTCTTTATTTTCAGATGCCTCCGGTATATGCTCAGCCGCAGGCCGAGCCACCTGGGCCTTCTCGGGGAGGTGGACCATCTGGGCCTTTTCGAGGAGCCGGGCCATCCAGGCCTTCTCGAGGAGCTGGGCCATCCAGGCCTTTTCGAGGAGCTCGGGGAGGGGGGTCGTCTCGCAGATGCAGAGCACACATCATTGAGGAGGAGCCCGGTGAGGATGAGGAGGAGGAGGCTACAGATCGTCAGTCAGAGACATCTGCTGACAGAGAGGAGGGCTCCGATCCTGGTTCCGGGAGTGGAGGTGAGGCTGAGGGGGATCCCGAGGACGACTGCTCCGACTCAGATGGTGCTGGTGGTGCAGAGGCTGTCCCACAGAAGAGGACGAAGAGGGCCTCTTATTCCTGCTCTTGAGAGCATTGACGCAGCTGTTCCCTGCTTTATTTTCCTTTTTACTAGTAGTTTGTAGCACATTGTACATTATTAGGCAGTTTCATTTTCTGTAAAACTTGTACCCTCGTTTATAAAATGTTTGTAACAAAGGAAGCATGATAGAATGAAACAGCTTTTGAAAAAAGTGTTGTATTTTATGCTTTCAGCATCGTATCGCATCATTTTGCACAAAAATGAGATTTGAATAGAAATGTGCATTGTGTATTTACCAGATCAGGTAGTGAACCGACACAACAAACCAAACAACCTAACTTACTAAGAAACAACGAAACTTTAGTAAGTTTACAACTCGATAAGCAAAGCAAAACAAAATTGATAAGTAAAGAGTAACAACTCAAATAGACAAAACTTGACAACTCGATAAACAAAACAGCTCGACTAACAAAATGACAACTCGATAAGCAAGACTAAACAACAACTCAATAAACAAAGTGTATTTCGGACGATCTGGGTGACGGAATGCATCCGAAACTGAGGGAAATTAAGGCCTTCGACACTCCCGATGCATAGAAATGCTTGGAACTTCCTTCCGGAGGGTAAAACAGGACCAATGGCACACTTTGTAGCATGGCCGGCCACTTTTGGGAGTTGGCCGGACAGCTTTTTGTATCTGAGGGGAGAGAGGTGGCCGGCCTGCTAGAAAAGGTGGCCGGCCGGCCACTTAGCTCAGCAACCGCCAAATTTTTGACACGTGTCCCCCGAATAGTGTCTTATCCTCTTTAAAAGCCCCAGCCTCGTGGTTGATTCATTTCATCTTAGTTTGACACCAAAATGGAGGCATTTCTCGCCGAAAATCTCACAGTTTGGATGGCTTCTTTAGACGGCTTGGAAAAGTTGAATTTCCGGGGTTTCGGCTTGAATGCACTATTCACGTTGAGCCGCACTCCGCTGCACTTTCCCTTCCTCCATGCCGCGGCGAGGTTTTGGAACCCGGTAACGCATGTTTTCAGCTTCGGCGGGCAAGAGGTATGTCCAACTTTCAAAGATTTTCAAGTTTTGATGGAATCTGAACGCTGTGAAGAAATTTTGCCTCAGTTTCGCTTTGGCCACGCCCAAGTTTTAGGGCAGATGTGTGGGCTCACCATGCATGACGCTCGGTCTCTGATCTGCAACGGGGAACTGGACATCCTCGGCTTGATCCATCGCTTTTCTGATGCCGGTGACCGCGGCAACCATTATTGGCAAGGTTTTCGGCAACACGCCCTTTGCTTATGTATGCTATCTCACTTTTTGCTCACTCCAGGCTTTGGTGGATCTAGCATTTGTCTGATTGAAGTTGCTCAAGGCTTGAAAGAAGGAAAGAGCTGTATCGCCATGACATTGGCCGAGACGCTGATGGGCTTGGATGCTTTCTATCGCCGGGAGACGACCAGATTTGCAGGGAGTCCACTACTGCTGCAGGTAAGGTTTCCCACCCAATCTCACATATATATCGCTCACATCACTCGGCCCTCAGGCTCGATTTTTCTCACAAAACCCTTTTCTCGCTTTTCTCTCATCGTACATCTCTCTATTCTTTATTCTCTCATTTTTCATCCCTCCCCAGGTATGGTTGATGGATAAATTGCGGGTTGTGGACTCTTGCCCAACCTACTTAGCTCGCGGCTACTTCTTTCGCCAACGCTTAGTTGACGCCCTTGATGAGGAGTGGTTGTTCAACTGGTTGTGCAATTTGTCTGCAGATCGCATTGCTTGGCGTTGTCCTTGGCTCAATCTCCCGGCGATGAGCTATAGCATGTCCCGGCTGATCGGGATCCAGTTGATTGGTCTGACCCACTGTGTGTTCTACTTTCTGTTCCGATTCCAACGCCAATTTGGTCATGATTAGACTTGCCCGCTAGAGGGGATAGAATACCCGGCAGCATTCCCAGTCCGAGGCTCACAGCTTGCCCGTTATGCCACAGCATGGAGGACTCGAGAGCTCCTGGCCCCCGCCCCCACTTTCAGTTGCACTTTGTCTGACGAGTGCTGGGATTGGCTTAATGAGGAGGCACAGATTGGGCCTAGCTTGGCATCAGAGGCTTCGACTAGCTCTGGGAGGGGGCGCAGGGACAACTGACTTATCTATGCCCCGGATTTATTGCTTTACTAGTACTTTCACGTTTTCTTCATGAATGTAATAAAAAGCAACTTCAATTTGTATGCAAGAGCAGGAGAACTCTGTTTTGAAATCAACAAAATTGAAGGTTGTGGGTACTGGAAATTTTCCGCTTTGGTCCAAAATGGTCTTAGTCGTAAAAGATTAATTTGAACAAAGTCAACTTTTATTAAAACTTTTCAAAACCATTTTCGCTATGGATCAGAACTGGACACGCCTGAGATCTGTCACTGAGATGCACAACCCCGAATTCCAGCAACTGGAAAGTTGCCCCTAGTCTGCATAGCACCGCGGCACTGCACAGCAACGGAAAGTTGCCCCTAGTCTGAAAAGCACTGCACCGGAGATCACGATGAATGCTGATGGACAAAGATGACTGAGATGATCAAATGGACAAAGTTGATCGGGGAAAATGTTTATGGCTGAACTTCAAGATGAAGTTGCCTACGTATCCCAAAGATGGGAATCAAGCCTTACGTAGTTCAGGCTTAGGTTCGCTCGGGTATTTTCACTCTCCTTTTGCGCTCTAACTTTTGCCAAGGCCGCCCTTTGCGGGTTTTCAACGAGCTCAGTTTTTATAATTTCAAATTTTTTTTGTGCTTTGAGTTTTGCCTAGGTCGCCCTTTCGCGTTTTCGGCCTAGCGAGCCTCTCAAGGGTAATATTTTTTCAACTTGTCTATATTGATCAGTTGTGAAAACTCTAAGCCATCCAGATCCATCAGAACCACAGCTCCACCTGACCAGATAGACTTAATGATGTAGGGACTAGTCCAATTGGGTCTGAACTTGCCCCTAGGGTCGTGCACGGGAGCTCGGTTGTCCTTGAGTACCAAATCTCCTTCCTTTAAATTCCTGGACCTAATTTTTTTGTTAAAAGCCCGGGCAATTCTGCGTTGATAGCCTTGAACGTGGTACAGTGCTTTCAGTCTTCTCTCATCGAAGAGCATGAGTTCCTCGAATCTGCTCTGCTGCCAATCTGCCTCGGCTATTTGACACTCAGCCAATACTCGTAATGACGGAACCTCAATCTCAATAGGTAGAACAGCCTCCATCCCATAAACCAATGAATACGGAGTCGCCCCAGTAGAAGTCCTGATTGAAGTCCGGTAGCCCCACAGAGCAAACGGCAGCTTATCTGGCCAGTCCCGGTAGGTTTCCACCATCTTCTGTAATATGTGCTTGATATTCTTGTTGGCAGCCTCAACCGCTCCATTGGTCTGCGGCCAGTATGTGGATGACTTATGAAAAGCCACGTTGTATTTTTCCAACAAGTCAATCACTTCCTTCTTGAAGTGAGAACCGTTATCTGAAATTATCTCGTTTGGGACCCCGTAACGACAGATGATGTTGTTTCTGATAAACTTCGCAACATGTGAAGCCTTCAACACCGCATAAGATTCGGCCTCAACCCACTTTGTAAAATAATCTATCGCGACCAGGATGAACTCATGCCCATTCGACCCCTTCGGAGTAACAGCCCCGATCACATCAATTCCCCAGACTGAAAATGGCCATGGCGAAGTCATATTGTACAGCTTCGACGGCGGAATGTTCATGCGATTTGCGTGAATTTGACACTTGTGGCATCGCCGGACAAAACCGATACAATCCTCCTCCATGGTGGACCAATAGTAACCCTATCTGAGGATCTTCCATGCTAGCATTACTCCATTCATGTGTGTACCGCATTCTCCTCCATGGATGGCTTCCATTAGACGCTTCGACTCTTCGGCATCGACACACAGCTTATGCATTCCCAGATGACCTCTTTTATACAGCTTTCCCCCACAGATGATGAACTGAACGGCCATTCTTCTTATTGCCCTTTTATCCTTGGCATTTACCCCTGGCGGATATGCTTCCTTCTCCAGGAAATTCCAAATGTCATGATACCAGGGGTTTTCGTCCTGAACCTCATCTATAGCAGCAATCGACTCGTAGGCTGGTGCAAATTTCTGGTCAATGATGACTGGACGCATCCGGACTCCGTACGGGATGTCTATTATGGAAGATAGAGTTGCTAAAGAATCTGCGAACCTGTTGTTCTCTCTTAGTAAATGAGCAAAGTTTAGCTTCTCAAACTGAGGAATTAACAAATCCAAGGTCTGGTGATACATCATCATCTTTTCTTCTTTGACTTTCCAGTCTCCTTTTGCTTGAGACACAACAAGGTTCGAGTCCCCGATGACGTCCAACCGTCTTGCCCCTAGTTCCAGGGCTGCTTCTAGACCGACAATGCATGCCTCATATTCTGCTTCATTGTTCGAGACTTTGAATCAGAGTTTGAAGGCTAGGGGGATACGAGAATCGTCGGATGCTATCAGCAACACCCCTATCCCATACCCGTGTTGATTTGACGCTCCGTCAAAGTACATCGTCCAAGTTTCATCGTCGATGTGCAAAATGGCTTCATCTGGGAACAAGTACTCGACTGCTTCACCCCCTTCCACTGGATGGTCGGTTAAGAATTCTGCCACTGCTCTTCCTTTGACCAACTTGCGTGTCACATATTTCAGATCAAATTCGGAGAGCAACAGCAACCAACGAGCTAGCCTACCCGTAAGTGCTGGTTTCTCGAAAAGATATTTGATGGGATCGAGTCGTGAAACCAACATTACGGAGTGAGCTAACAGGTAGTGCCGCAGCTTCATGGTAGCCCATACCAAAGCTAAGCAAGCCTTCTCCAACGGTGTGTAGCGAGTCTCATACTCTAGCATCTTCTTGCTCAGATAGTAGATGGCTCTCTCCACTTTGTCTTCAGATTCTTGTGCGAGCATGCAGCCCATTGTGGTCTCAGTCACTGAGAGGTACAATATCAACGGTCTTCCCGGCTCTAGCGGTGACAACACGGGCGGGTTCTGTAAGTATTCGTTGATCTGTTCAAATGCAGCTTGGCATCGGCCGTCCCATTGGAATTTCTTGCCTTTCTTCAGGAGACCAAAAAGTGGTTCACAAGTCAAGGTTAATTTTGAGATAAACCGTCTTATGAATTGCACTTTACCCAGAAAGCCTCGCACCTCCTTTTCAGCCATTGGTGGTGGCATTTCTAAGATGGCCTTGATTTTGGAAGGGTCGACTTCGATGCCTCTCTGTGTAATTAGAAACCCCAGCATTTTTCCTGCTGTAACACCGAACGAACATTTCTGAGGATTCAGCCGCAACCGAAACTCTCTGATCCTTTGAAAGAACTTTTGCAAGGCGGTGTAGTGGCCCTCTCTATCTTTGGACTTGACAATCATGTCGTCCACGTACACCTCAACCTCCTTGTGGATCATATCATGTAATATTGTGGTCGCGGCCCGTTGATAAGTAGCTCCAGCATTCTTTAACCTAAACGGCATGACTCTATAGCAGTATGTCCCCCACGAGGTAGTGAACGCAGTCTTTTTCCGATCTTCTGGTGCCATTACTATCTGATTGTAGCCGGAGAAGCCATCCATGAATGAAAGCAAAGCGTGCCCTGCGGTGAACCCCACTAACTCATCAATATGCGGCAAGGGAAAGTCGTCCTTCGGACTAGCTCTGTTCAAATCCCTAAAATCCACGCATACTCGGATCCTGCCATCTTTCTTCGGCACCAGAACGATGTTGGCCAACCAAGTCGGGTATTCGGATACCAGCAGGAAACCTGCGTCGATTTGCTTGGTGACCTCTTCCTTAATCTTGAGAGCCCAATCCGGGCGGATCCTCCTGAGTTTCTGCTTGACGGGTCGGGCCTCGGGGTCAAGAGGGATCCGATGCTGTTCAATCTCAGGATCGATTCCAGGCATGTCTTCGTAGGACCACGCGAAAACATCTTTGAAATCTTTTAATAAAGCGACTAAGCGTTCGCGTTCCTCCGAAGACAACGTGGATCCGATCTGGACCATCCGCGGGTCCTCCTCAGTACCAACATTCACGGTAGTGATTTCATCCATTAGAGGTTTGACAAATCTCTCCTGCTCTTGTTCAATTAAGCATTGCAAAACCGGAGGAATTTCTTCCTCGTCGTTTTCATCAAAATTTTGAAAGTCTGAGTTTATGCAATAAATCAAGGGCACAGAAAAGCACTCAGAAACCACAGCTACTTGATTCTCATTAAGTTCATCCAAATCGTCCAATCCTCGGTTACAACATACTCAAATGAGAAAGAAAAAGATGACCTGGACAAGACTGTGGCATCCGGGTTATCATCCCCAGGATCATCAGACTCAGACTCAGACTCAGTCGAGCTGGAACCTGATTCCGACTCACAGGATTTGGTGGAATCAGATTCCGGCTCACTACCTGACCCGGTACTGCTGGACAAAAATCCCTCTTCATATTGCCAAGTGAGAGAGGGTGCGATAGATGTATCCAAAATAGGTGCTGGTAGGCCTGCAGCCGTTTCCTCCCCAATCATGGAAACCAAGCACTTTTGGTCGATCAGAGGATTTGAAAGTAGACATGCCAGTGCTACCCCCATTTCAATTTCAGTGCCCTCGGAGTCCACTGCCTTACACTGCTCAATCTCAGTTGGTGGGTCTGTCTGCTCTTCGGCAACGTCATCCCCGGGTAATTGCAGGTCGAAGAAGATCTCGAAACCTGGCACGCGCTTCCTCTCCGCGTTCAGCCATGGCTCTGGGAAGCCACATAAAGGAAAGTCTTCCCCCTCCCGGACGAAGCGTCCGTTTAGGGTACCCTGAATGGGCCTATGCATCAGCTCAAATGGCTTCCCAGCCTGCTTTGCTCTGGCTCTTCCAGCCATTTCTTTTCCCTTCCTTACCCAGTCCTCCTTGGTGGGCAGATAACCCGAGCCAAAGGTATGAGGGTTGTGTGGCACTTCGGCCAATGCTGCGACGCCCTTCCGGCCACTCCTTCCTAATCCCATCCTGGGGATGTGTTGTAGCTTGTTCATGAGGTATACAGATTGAGCACTAACATATACTCCCTCATTGACAGCCATGATATTCTGCACAACCCGAGCCTCAGCCAGAGTAAACCCTGATAAGAACACATCCTCCATGCCGTGCTCTATTTCCAAGACTGGTGTAGACACTTTCGGCAGTGGATGGATTGATGAATTCCCGAAAACAATGGCCACCCCCTTCCCGTGAGGGTACTTCAACATTTGATGCAAAGTGGAAGAGACTGCCTTCACCTGGTGCAACCACGGCGGCCCCAAGAGTAGATTAAAGGTTGCAGGAACGTCCAAGACATGGAATTCAATGCTGTGTTGTCCTGGGCCAACCTGGGTCTGAATTTTGACAGTCCCCATCACCCCCTCCCTGGTGTTATCATAGGCCTTGATCACTTGAGTAGTCGGCACGAAGTCCGCGGGCTTCAACCCGATCGCATATGCTGTCCTTGACGGGCATACATTAATGGCGGATCCCGTGTCGATAAGAACCACCGACACCCACTTGTCTCTACATTCCACAGAGATGTAAAGGGGTTTGTTATGATTTGCGCCCTCAGGCGGTAGTGTAGACAAGCCCGCGGGGGACCTCGCTACAGTTCGGACTCGATTTTGTCACGGTTCTTAATCTGAACCAAAGAATCCAAATCCGGCAAATCGTTTTGAGAAAACAGATTTTTTGAAAGAAGTGCCAAACATGGACTGCTTTTCCAGATACAGAGTCGCCACCTAAATATTTTATTTTCGGGGAAATTTAGGAAACCCTGACTCGTTGCCTAAGGCCATGTGTCCGTCATCACCAAAGTTGCCTCGGCTCGGGAACTTGGGTACGATTGGGGAAGGTCACTTCGTGAGCACCCCCGCTCGCCCGATCAAAGATCGGCCTCTACTAACCATGATATCGAGTTTTGAAAACATTATGCATTCTTATTCTGGTTATTAGCCTAGAATTACTATGTGATGCGCACAGCATACAAGTATAGACTGGATCGCCTGAATTGGAACAAAACATTTCATGTTTGTTTTTTTGAAAGATGGTTTGCTACTCGCAAGTAGGCTTAAAATGCAGATTTTGCCACTCTCAGGTGGGCTTAGGAAACATGGTTTTGCCACTATCTAGTGGGCTTAAAACTCACAGTGAATGATTTGTTCCAATCTAAGTAACCCAACCTCCACCCACAGGCATTCAGGCAGGTATATCAAGTAAGCACATAGCCTCATGGTAAGCATGCTATCATGGCAGTCACTCACACACATGCAAGGATGCTAAAGCATAAAACTCACCGAGTACTCCAAGCCAAATAGAAACTGATTAGAAATCCATGCATGATCCTAAGTATACAGAAATGCCTAATGCAACACATGCAAAAATGCAGCTATAGCAGGCTCGGCTATTCTAAATATGGCATATGAGATGCAACAGCTATCAAGTATTCAATTTGGAATTGAAATACAGATGCAATTAGTATGGTGCGCCGAGCCCGGTGCATGCAAGACAGATGAATGAATGCAAACATGCTATCATACTGTATGCTAATTGAAATATGCCCTAATCTAACCATCATAAGCGGATAAATAAAGGGGAGAAAGACGTGGGGTTGGAAGACATACATCACACACACGCACACTTATTACAACATTGCCCTCGCGCAGAGGGTCCGAATAAATAATATACAGTCCCAAATGAATAATACAGTCCCAATAAGTACAAAACCCTAACTAATTAACAAATTAACTAGGGAAAGCAGTAAATGAGCATGCAAGCTAGGGACTGCCTCGAATGTGCTCTGAATGATGTATGTTCGGGTCGCCTTACGCAGAAATCCATCGCGATGCCCCAATTAGCCTCTGTTTGCAATTGTTCTTGGAAAGCGTGCGAAGCTCCGGAAGGCTACTGATTCTTGATTTGCTGCAACAGAGAGCAAGAAAGGGGCATGGCAATGTATTTTTACATATGTATGCATGCCTCGATCCTCGTGCCACTAATCACGCATATCGATGCATGATGGTCGAGGAGTCGATTTGCACGACTCAATATGAAATGAATGCACATGAAAACACAACAAGACCAAGACTCCATCATGGATAATCCGGAGTGTCGGTGACTGGGAATTGAGACACGTTCCATCACTCGAAGTACGAAACGTCCCTCGTTTCCCGTGCTCGGGGTAACTCCTATCCCAAACACAATGCAATATGCATGACATGCATGAATGCAACTAATATACAACCTAGCATACACAATGCTATGGAATGACATGCACAATGCACGATGTAACATGGCATACACAATACGCTAACATACAACCTAGCATACACAATGCTATGAAATGAAATGGCATACACAATGCGTAATGGACTTACACCAACATGAGTGGACCTCAGCCACACCCACATCAGTGGCCATAAGATGGAAATGAGACACTCGAGATGCGTGCACACATGCACGCAAACCGAGGACCGAACCTAAGGCACGAATGCCACTCTACCAAAGCATGGTAAGGCATGGAACATGCAAACAAGCAAACTTCAACACTAAAACATGATGCTAAACAGCCCCGAAACATGGCAATATGGCACCCGATGCATGAGATGAGACCCGAAACTCAAAACCGGGCACATGGAATGACTTATAGCTATACAAAGCATGCATTATTTGATCATGAGACCTAAAGACAGAACCAAGGCAGTTCCAAAACATGAACTTTTCCAGTTTAGAGTGTGGCCAAAAAGTGCTAGCAAGATGGCTTAAATTAGCATGCAATTTTGACTAGTAAACATGGATTACATGGCAAGTATAGGATGCACATGGAATCTCACCAAACCAGCAAAAATCAGTGAATAAAAAAATGCCAAAATAGGCCCAAATAACCACTGATATGCAACCATGGCATGCAAAAATGATGAGTTACTTTAGAGGGCCATGCAAGGAGTTATTAAGCACATGCATCAAGGACACTTAGCATGGCACAAACAACTCTGAAAATCAAATATGATAGTCCCAAAACTCATTAAATTGGCCCTGAAATCAGTCAACAAAACATTCAAGATAGGGCCTCTTTGGAAGGCCAAAATGACCATCAAACAAAACAAGGTGAGAGGGGGTCACCCCCCTCTGATTTTGAGGCTCAAGACAGCATCAAAGCCACTAGAAATCCACTGGATTCCAGTGGCTAGAAGACCAAACAAAGCTCGCAACAAGAGCTTAGGTGTAAGGCTCAAAATAAGGGACAATCAAGCATACAAGGGAGCATATGACCTCAAACAAAAATGGAACCTCAATCAAACATGAAGATGATGTTAAAACAAGACTTTTTCCAGTTTATAACAGATCTCAAAAGTAAACACAAATAGGGCTAATCTATCATGCAAAAATGGCCCTAAAAGAGAGAATAGAGACAAGGGACAGAAGCTGGCCCCAAATGTCAAATATCCCTTCAACAATATTGAAGAGGGGCTCAAAATAAGGCACTTTACAGTATACATAAAGTTTCGAAAATAAACACAAGTGAGGCTAAATCGTCATGCAAGAAAAGGGCCTAAAAGAGGGATAAAGAGACAAGTGGTAGAAACTGACCTCAAACAAAGGAGAGCCCTTCAACAAAGTTGAAGAGGGGCTCAAAAAAAGACATTTTACAGTTTATAACCAAGTCCAAAACAGCTCACAAATAAGCCTAAACTATCATGCAAAAATAGGCCTAAAAGAGAGTTTAAACACAAAGGGTGAGGAGGAGACCTCAAACAGAGAAAGACCCTTAATAAAGAATGAAGATAACCTCAAAATAAGATCATTTTCAGTTTGGGTCGGAGCCCAGAAATGTAAGCAAGTATGGCTTATAAATGGACCAAGAAAAGGCTAGAAAAATGGAGAAGAAGACTCACCCTTGTAGAGTAGCAACACAGCAGCCTTTGGACCAAGAAATGGTGCTCCTAAGCTCTGAAAATCAGCTTCAAGTTGCTGGAATGGAGTGTGGAGGTGTGGTGCTATGGGTTGTAGTGTAAAATGGTGTAGGACTTAAGGTTTTAGAGCTTGGATGAGAGAGAGAGAGGGGATTGTATGTAAAAAGCTCTAAACAAATTTTGTTACCCCTGAAAATGAGCTGGGGGGGCTGGTTTTACAGAGGAGAGGAGTGGAGAAAAAGGGGGGGGAAATCAAATTCAAATTTCCCCCCAAAATAGGCCCAAAAGAGAGATAAAGAGGCAAGTGGTAGCTGCTGGCCTCAAACCGAAGAGAGCCCTTCAACAAAGTTGAAGAGGGGCTCAAAACAAGACATTTTACAGTTTACACCAAGCCACAAAACAGCTCACAAATAAGCCTAAAATACCATGCAAAAATAGGCCTAAAAGAGAGTTAAAGAGGCAAGTGATAGTAGGAGACCTCAAACAGCAAAAGGTCCTTAATCAAACATGAAAAGGAGCTCAAAATATGACTATTTACAGTTTAGGTTGGAGCCCAAAAATGCTTGCAAGCAAGGCTTAGATATAGAGCAAGATAGGAACAAAAAAGAGGGAAAAGAAGCTTACCCTTAAAGACCAATGGACTAGCAGCTCTTGGTCTGAGAAATGGTGCTCCTAAGCTCTGAAAAAGAGCTCCAAGTTGTTGGAATGGATGGTGGTGGGGCGTATACCAAAAACCGGAGCAAACGGAGGTGGTTAAGCGGTCCCGAACCGAGGCACACGGCTGTCGGCTCCGAAAAACCGGAAACCGGGCTCCAAACAAGAAAAATGGCCTACGACCACGAAACGTAGCCTATGGCCACTGAGAGATGATCTACGAGACCTCTCCCTCCCTTCGGGAAGAGAAAACAGAGAAAACGGAGCCTGGTTCGCAAACCGAGGCAAGACACGAAAGAGCTCGGAAGTCCGGAGGCAATGCTCGCAGCCGAGACTCTGAAACTTCTGAACGAGCACAATATGCAATATCACCGAGCACTCAATCGGTGACGTCTGAGTCTCAAGGTCGGTCAAAAATGGGGTGTCTACAGGTAGTTCTTTGTCTGAAAAGGTTAACGTCGGGGAACCTCCTCCCGGAAAGACCAGTCCAACCAGCTGCTCTGGTGTGGTATCTATAGAGAGTTTGGCCTTGTCCATAGCAGATAGGACAGCCTGTCTGTGCACTCGTGAAGCCATAAGCAGTCCCCAGATGGAGATGTCTGCTTGTATGTTCTTTAACTGTTTCAGCACCGCTTCCTCTTCGAGTTGTTTCTCCTTCTGTTTCTCAGCTTCCTTGTCCTTCCCAGATGCCTCTGGCTGGTCTAGGTGCGGGGGCTTGAAATACCGCCCGCTTCTTGTCATGTGATCAACCTCATCGAGATACCAGGTGTCATCTGGTTGATTGCTTCCCCAATCCTCGTCTGTGTGGGCAAGACATAAATCATCGTCTTCCCACCACATCCCGTGAGCAGCCAACAAACATCTGTCTGGCTTCGGCGTGATTGTACCCGCAGTATTTTCAGCCCACATGCTCGCAGCATCTTCTGTCTTCATGCCCACGGCACTTTCAATCCCTTCATGGGTTTTGGCTTTCCGGATCCTCTCAGAATCCCAAATCTTTTCTTGTTCTGCCTGCGTTAGCGCAGTTTGTTGTTCAGCTTCCCCTGCATTCACACTGTCCCAGTTCCGAGCGAAATTCTTCGTACCGGCGCTCTCCGGCAATGTACTCTGACTTTCGGCCCTTCCGGCCACAACTGATACCTTCGCCCCTGCCGGGTCCTGTTCTAGTTGGAACTCTTCCACAACATCTGGTTGATCATCCAGCCATCCAGTGGCCTCTGCCGATTCCTCATAATCAAACTAGTTGACTGCCGTGTCCCCTTGATTTTGGTCATTGAAAAATTGGAGGTTGGCAAAGTCCTCTTCTATGGCCGTCAAATCATCTGTCCCCTGCTCAAATCTATCCCTTCGGATCACACACAGCTCTTCCTTCTCTGGCAATTCTATACCCAACCCAATCTGGCCTGCTGACAGAATGTACTCACTCAGATCATAGGCTTTTCCAGCGAAATTCTCAGACTATTCAATCCAAGACTCAACAACTCCACTTTGCTCAGAAGTCTGCCCTGTCCCATGTTTGATGGTCACCACCGTTGGCTCTGGTTAGGTTGTGGAGATGTCCAACATGCACAAAGAGTCGGTGCAGTTAGGAAGGAGCACCTCCGACTTAGGTAGGTGGGATGGGGTGATATAGATACTAGGATCGTAAGACACGACCCCAGTTTGGATGAAGTTGATTCTGTTGGGAGGGGGAGCTTGGTTATGTGGTGGGAGAGGGTTTGTTGTGACATTGGGTTTGTTGGGAGGCGCGATCACCTGTTTGTCAATAAGATCATGGATCTTGTGACGCAATCTAAAACAACGGTCGGTGTCATGACCGTGCTGTTGGTGATACGCGCAGTATTTTGCCAGGTCATGAGAGGGAGGGAATGGATTTGGTAGTGGCCTCGGCTCTAGGGGCTTCAAATGCTTTTTCCTGATTAATACCCCCAGAGCTTTGGACAAGGGCATGTATAGGGGTGTAAAGGTTCTTTGGCCTCTGGGTGGGTATTTGGTGGTCTGTGTATTGCTTCCAGATGCACCGGAGAAAGGCGTAGCTGCCATGGGTCTTGGAAGGGGAGGGGGAATGGTGGTGACCATGCTCACCTCTGAAGCTCGTGTAGTTGCAACGCCACTTGGGCCTGCATTGTTGTTACGGTTAAAAGTCCTCCTTGGTTGTTCCCTATCTTGGTCGATCAGACCCTATTTCATTGCATCTTCAATTTGTACCCCCATCTCGTGCAGATCTGAAAAAGTAGGGAAGGGGAGTACAATCATCTTCTGCATCAATTTTGGCTAGAGATTGCGCACAATCATCCGAATCTGGTCCTTATCGGTGGGCCTTAAAGTCATCATCGAGGCCTTCGCCCTCCACCGGGTTACGAAATCCGAGAAACTCTCTTTAGGCTCCTGCCTTGTTGTTTCGAGATCACGGGTTGTAATCTCGATCTGGGTGTTGTAAGAGTATTGCGCAACAAAGGCTTCAGCCATCTCATCCCAACTCCGTTTGACATCATCCTCCAACTTCGCATACCAGATAGCGGCCACACCCGACAGGGTCTGGCCGAATAGCGAAAGCTTCTGAGGTCTGGTGAGGCCCATTGGCCATAATATATCTAAGAATAGTCGGAGGTGGACCATGGGATCACCAGATCCGTCGAAGCGATCAATCTGCGGCATTTTAAATCTATCCGGTAATGTCACGGCCACATCGGTATATCCGTCCTCGATATCCGGAATAGCCTTTACCCCTTGTGATTTTTTGAATAGCTTCTCTAGCTTGCTCAACTTCAGTGCTGTAGGGTCTATTTCGAACTCGAAAAGAGAGTCCGAGTGGTTGATAGGCGTAGGCGCCTTGGACAGTTGAGGCGGAAGTGGGGGCGGAGTCGGCCTCGTTGGAATGTCTATGTCCTCCTGGATGTTCTGGACATTTGGCAAGGTGTTCTGGGCATTTGGTAGGACATTCTGGGCAACTGGTACCTGC
The DNA here is from genome assembly GCA_030407325.1 of Camellia japonica. Taxonomy (NCBI): domain Eukaryota; kingdom Viridiplantae; phylum Streptophyta; class Magnoliopsida; order Ericales; family Theaceae; genus Camellia; species Camellia japonica. The sequence goes on along the minus strand of JAPPVO010000692.1, from coordinate 12,244 downwards.
TCGGGTAGCGGGACCCCTGGTGGGGGAGGAACTGGATGTGAAGCTGATGCTCCGGCTTGCTGCTGGAGTCTAGTGATGAGCTCAGCCTGCTGGGCCATGATTGTGGCCTGCTGTTTGGAGAAATCCGCCTAGCGGATAGCGTCCTCCGGCATTTGCTTCATACTCTCTTGGATTTGACGTACCACTTCCTCTATTCCGGCTACGCTCTGTTGATCCTGCTGACTGACTGGTATGTGTATTTCTATGGCAGATACTGAGACCTCAACCCGACTGTTTACTGCTAGGGTAGACCACTGCTTTGGTAACCTCTGCTCAGACACACTACGTTTTCTCGGCCTCCGCCTGACAACCGGGGGTAGAGAATGAAACACTGGCTGTCCGTCAACCAAATCCTCAGATCGATTGAGCCGACGACCTCTTGTCCAAAGTGCTTGGGGAATATCTACTGGGTCGAAAGCAATTGTGCTAAAACTGTCCCTTGTAAAAAGATAAATAAAGCAAAAAGGAAATAAATAACTAGATAAATGAACAGCATAACAACTTAAAGTAAATACACAACACACGGCTGGGCATAACAACACACGGTCGATAAGCTGAATATGCACTGTCCTCAAACACTGATCATTATCCCTGAATTACTGTCCCCACAGACTGAATCTGATACCCGCAGATAACTGATCCTCAAATAACTGACTGATGCCCGCAGGCCTGATGCCCAAACTCGCAAACTGATACATGCATTCCCTGTAGAGACGCACTCTAAAAGCACATAACAGATAAGTGAGAGCCAAAACACCCCTATGTTGGGGTAGGATTTCCCTATCCTATTTTGTCAGGAGCTAGGGTTTCACTACGCATGCAGCGGTTTCAAATAACCTATATCGGGTAAGCAACTTGTCTTAGTTTGGAATGGTCACTATGGATTTCGATATGCACTAGGTCGAATGGTCAAAAGGGGTGCCCCGGTAAAACCGGGGTTTGTGTTCCCATACTGGCAGAGCCCACAACCGGTCAGACTTATGGTCATGCCTTGACAAGACAAGCCTCCGGCAAACCGTTCAGGAATAGCAGATGGCAAACACGGTGTCTAGGCTCACCAATACAAATGCAAAGAAACACATAAGTGTAGCCAAAACAAGATATCATGAGTTCGAGTCAAGTTCTCTAATTCCCCAACAGAGTCGCCAGAAACTGTAACAAGTCCGCGAGGGGACCTCGCTACAGTTCGGACTCGATTTGTGTCATGGTTCTAAATCTTGAACCAAAGAGTCCAAATCTGGCAAATTGTTTTGAGAAAACAGATTTTTGAAAGAAGTGCCAAACATGGACTGCTTTGCCAGATACAGAGTCGCCACCTAAATATTTTATTTTGGGAAATTTAGGAAACCCTGACTCGTGCCTAAGGCCACATGTCCGTCATCACCAAAGTTGCCTCGGCTCGAGAACTTGGGTACGATTGGGGAAGGTCACTTCGTGAGCACCCCCGCTCGCCCGATCAAAGATCGGCCTCTACTAACCATGATATCTAATTTTGAAAACATTATGCGTTCTTATTCCGGTTATTAGCCTAGATTTACTATGTGATGCGCACAGCATACAAGTATAGACTGGATCGCCTGAATTGGAACAAAACATTTCATGTTTGTTTTGAAAATGATTTGCTACTTGCAAGTAGGCTTAAAATGCAGATTTTGCCACCCTCAGGTGGGCTTAGAAAACATGGTTTTGCCACTATCTAGTGGGCTTAAAACTCATAGTCAATGCATTATTCCAATTCAGATAACCCAACCTTCACCCACAGGCATTCAAGCAGGTATATCACATAAGCAAATAGCCTCATGGTAAGCATTCTATTCATGGCAGTCACTCACACGCATGCAAGGATGCTAAAGCATAAAACTTACCGAGTACTCCAAGCCAAAACAGAAGCTAATTAGAAATCCATGCATGATCCTAATTATACAGAAATGCCTAATGCAACACATGCAAAAATGCAACCATAGCAGGCTCGGCTATTCTAAACATGGCATATGAGATGCAATAGTTAACAAGTATTCAATTTGGAATTGAAATACAGATGCAGTTAGTATGATGTGCCGAGCCCGGTGCATGCAAGACAGATGAATGAATGCAAACATGCTATCATACTGTATGCTAATTGAAACATGCCCTAATCTAACCATCATAAGCTGGTAAATAAAACGGGAGAAAGACGTGGGGTTGGAAGACATACATCACACGCACGCACACTTATTACAACATTGCCCTCGCTCGGAGGGTCCGAATAAATAATATACAGTCCCGAATAAATACAGTCCGAATAAACACAAAGCCCTAATTAATTTACAAATTAACTAAGAAAGCAATAAACTAGCATGCAAGCCAGGGGACTGCCTCGACTCTGCTCCGGATGATGAATGATGCATGTTCGGGTTGCTTGGCACAGAAATCCATTGCGATGCCCCAATTAGCCTCTGTTTGCAATTGATGTCGAAATGCTGTGCAAGGCTTTTGAAAGCTGCTGACTTCTGATTTGCTGCAACAGAGAGCAGGAAAGGGACATAGCAATGTATTTTCACATATGTATGCATGCCTCGATCCTCGTGCCACCAATCGCGCATATCGATGTATGATGGCCAAGGAGTCGAATTGCACGACTCACTATGGAATGAATGCACATGAACACAACAAGACCGAGACTCCATCATGGTTAATCCGGAGTGTCGGTGACAGGGAATTGAGACACGTTCCGTCACTCGGAGTACGAAACGTCCCTCGTTTCCCGTGCTCGGGCTAACTCCTATCCTAAACATAATGCAATATGCATGACATGCATGAATGCAACTAAGATACAACCTAACATGCACAATGCTATGAAATGGCATACACGATACACGAGGTAACATGGCATACACAATGCGCTAACGTGCAACCTAGCATACACAATGCTATGAAATGAAATGGCATACACAATGCATAATGGACTTACACCAACATAAGTGGACCTCAGCCACACTTACATAGGAGGCCATAAGATGAAAATAAGACTCTCGAGATGCGTGCACGCATGCACGGAAACCGAGGACCGAACCTAAGGCACGAATGCCACTCTACCAAAGCATGGTAAGACATGGAAAATGATATGCAAACAAGCAAATTTCAGCACTGAAATATGATACAAAACAGCCCCGAAACATGGAAACATGGTACCCGATGCATGAGATGAACCCCGAAACTCAAAACTAGACACATAGAATGACTTATAGCTATACAAAGCATGCATTATTTAATCATGAAGTATGAAGAAAGAGCCAAGGCAGTCCCAAAATATGAACATTTCTAGTTCAAAGCATGGCCAAAAGATGCTAGCAAGATGGACTAAAATAGCATGCAATTTCGACTAGCAAACATGGTTTACATGGAAAGTATATGATGCACATGGAATCTGACCAAACATCAAAAATCAGTGAATAAATCACATGAAAATAGGCCCAAATAACCACTGATATGCAACCATTGCATGCAAAAATGATGAGTTACTTTAGAGGGCCATGCAAGGAGTTATTAAGCATATACAAGATAGACATGAAGCATGGCACAAACAACTCTGAAAATCAAATATGATAGTCCCAAAACTCACCAAATTGACCCTAGAAAGTGACTTCAAAGCATGCAAGATAGGGTCTCTTTGGAAGGCCAATAAGGCCACCAAACAAGTGAAGGAGAGAGGGGGTCACCCCCTCTAATTTGGAGGCTCAAAATAGTGTCTTAGCCACTGAAAATCCACTGGATTTCAGTGTCTAGAAGGCCAAAACAAGGCCAATGCAAATGCTTACATGTATGGCTCAAAACATGGAGAAATAAGGCATGCGAGGAAGGAGATGACTCCAAACAGTAAAGTGGCCTCTCATCAAACATGAAAATGATGTCAAAAGGAGACTTTTTCCAGTTTATAACAAGTCTCAAAAACAACACAAATAGGGCTAATCTATCATGCAAAAATGGCCCTAAAAGAGAGATTGGAGGCAAGGGACAGTAGCTGTCCCCAAATGGAAAAGAGCCCTTCAACAAAGTTTACGAGGGGCTCAAAAAAAGGCAATATTCAGTTTACATCAAGCCACGAAAATAAACACAAGTAGGCCTAAACTATCATGCAAGAAAAAGGCCTAAAAGAGGGATAAAGAGACAAAGTGGTAGTAGGAGACCTCAAACAGCAAGAGGTACTTGATCAAACATATAGAGGAGCTCAAAATATGACTATTTATAGTTTGGCTCGGAGCCCAGAAATGCTCAAAAAATAAGGCTAATATATAATGCAAGATTAGGCCCTAAAAGAGAGATAAAAGGAAAGGGATAGTATATAACCTAAAAAAGAGAAAGGTCCTTAATAAAACATGAAGATAAGCTCAAAATAAGACCATTTTCAGTTTGGGTCGGAGCCCAGAAATGCTTGCAAGTATGGCTTATAAATGAAGCAAAAAAAGGCAAGTTTGAGGGAAATGAGTGCTTACCCTTGTAGAGCAGGGAACCAGCAGCTTTTGGACCAAATTTGTAAGCTTCCAACCTCTTCAAATGTCCTCCAAAGTGCTGGAATGGAGTGTAGAGGTGTGGTGCTATGGGTTGCAGGGTAAATAATGCAAGAAACTTAGGGTTTTGAGGGTTGAAGGAGAGAGAGATGGAGGTTTGATGCAAGAGTTCCCAAACAAAACTTTTTCACCCCTAAAATGCAGCTGGAGCTGCTGGTTTTATAGAGGGAGAGAAGGGAAAAATGGGGGGGGGGGGGGAAATCAAATTCAAATTTCCCCCCAAAATAGACCCAAAAGAGAGATGAAGAGGCAAGTGGTAGTTGCTGGCCTCAAACCGAAGCGAGCCCTTCAAAAAAGTTGAAGAGGGGCTCAAAAAAATACATTTTACAGTTTACACCAAGCCACAAAACAGCTCACAAATAAGCCTAAAATACCATGCAAAAATAGGCCTAAAAGAGAGTTAAAGAGGCAAGTGATAGTAGGAGACCTCAAACAGAAAAAGGTCCTTAATCAAACATGAAAAGGAGCTCAAAATATGACTATTTACAGTTTAGGTTGGAGCCCAAAAATGCTTGCAAGCAAGGCTTAGATATAGAGCAAGATAGGAACAAAAAAGAGGGAAAAGAAGCTTACCCTTAAAGACCAATGGACTAGCAGCTCTTGGTCTGAGAAATGGTGCTCCTAAGCTCTGAAAAAAGAGCTCCAAGTTGTTTGGAATGGATGGTGGTGGGGCGTATACCAAAAACCGGAGCAAACGGAGGTGGTTAAGCGGTCCCGAACCGAGGCACACGGCTGTCGGCTCCGAAAAATCGGAAACCGGGCTCCAAACGGGAAAAATGGCCTACGACCACGAAACATAGCCTACGGCCATTGAGAGATGATCTACGAGACCTCTCCCTCCCTTCGGGAAGAGAAAACAGAGAAAACGGAGCCTGGTTCGCAAACCGAGGCAAGACACGAAAGAGCCCGGAAGTCCGGAGGCAAGGCTCGCAGCCGAGACTCTGAAACTTCTGAACGAGCACAATATGCAATATCACCGAGCGCTCAATCGGTGACGTCTGAGTCTTACGGTCGGTCAAAAATGGGGTGTCTACAATCATGTAAGAGGGTCCGAAGAATTTTACGAGCGTTTAAACCCGAATGCATGAGAAATGGCAAGAAAACACCATAATACATATCTGCCATCATGCAAGAGGGTCCGAATAAGTGTCCGAGTGTTTAAACACTAATGCGTGAGAAATGGCAAGGAAACACAATAATAACATATCTGCCATCATGCAAGAGGGTCCGAATAAGTGTCCGAGTGTTTAAACCCTAATGCGTGAGAAACATTAAAGTTCGATACTAAATAATAACTGATGCAACCCGAATATTGAATTAAATCTCTTTTTAAACTAGAGAACATTATCACTACTATATATTTTGTGTCTTGGCTTAATTCATGTTCAACCTCGTAATGGTTGGTAATAGGTATTATTAGATCTGGGTCAATTACTAAACTATTATTTAATTGATCTATGCGTATGGTTCAATTATGGAAAATAAACATGGGTTCAACTCATTGATAATCTGTTCGCTATGAACCTGTATTATTAGCCAAGGATACACAGGAGTTCGGTGATGTTCTGATCCCATGTCGTTCATCTATCTGATCATTGACTTAAGCGAGTTCAATATTGAGAATATATTAATTCTCAACAGTTCAAGGTATTTTAAAATTGAAATGTGGGATAGTTAATTAAAACTAACAACCACTGATAATTATTGATGGAGAGGTATTAGTTGGTTTAATTAACAAACTGGTATACACGTCATGTCACTACTAATTTGTGAACCAACAGTACATGTTTAATATATAGATCAATTAAATAATAGTTGAACCATACGCACTAAGATTGATAGGTTTAGAATCTACGCGACTATATGGACTAAATAAGTTATAAAAAAAATGAAACATATTCATTAAAAATAAAAGTGAAAATAAGTTGGTGATGTTTTTAGATCATTCTACACCAGACCACAAAAAATGTAAAATCTTTGATGTAAATTTAAAAAATATAATATTCAAAAGAAAAAACAATGAGTTTTTTTTGGTTAGTTGCCAACCCACCAAATGTTATTGATTGACATAGAAAAAATCATCATTTTTATGTTTTGTAATCATCACTAAGGACTGATCCACTGGGTGCGAAAGTATATTTAGATTTTCAAATTTAAAGATCCATCCATGATCATAACAATACAAATTTATTTATTTTATACATGAAAAATAGAAGACCATCCTTGATCATCACAATATTAATTTTTTATTTTAATACACGTAAAAAAAAAAAAAAAGTGGTTGTCCAATGACTTAAACTAAAGCAATTCCCAGGGAACCTACAGGTTCACTAGTCTAGTCTGAGTTCAACTATGCTGGCCACAACTTGAGTTCAAGTGTTGAAGCCAACTATCAACTTTACCATCATCCAACCACTTTGGTGCCCTCGCTTAAGTCATAAGCTAACGCTACTTAGCTCGGATTATTAGATGTCTCAATCACCCCTTATATTCAAACATTATGCGTTGTTTTTAAACGATGTGGGATAAGTTTACGATTATACTACTATCAATATTTAAACTTTACACTATCTTTTTCTAATTAGATTATGAACGATGTGGGATAGATTTACGATTCTACTACAACCAATGTTTTAAACTTTACACTATCTTCTTTCTAATGAGATTATGTTTCTTTCTCTTCCGTAGTAGCCGCCATCGTCCGCCACCATCACCGAACCGTCATTTGTCTTCCCCACCTACAAGTACCAACCGCCACGGGGAGAGAAAGGTCAAGAGAAAGAAAAAGAAAAAAAAAGGGGGGTTGCATGCAAGGAAGAACTTTTGGGTGTGTGGTAGGTCTCTATCTTTCTTCTTCTCTTTGTTTTTGTTCTTATCCTTACTCTATTATTATTTGTTCATTGATGGAGAGGTTGTAGGTTTATGTATTTGTATATATATATACGGTTAAGAAATCTGAGGAGTTAAATTCATGTATAAAGAATGGGTATAATTCTTAGTCCAAAAATTCTACACATAATCAGAAACTTTAAAAATCAAGAAACCTGAGTTCAAGCGTTGAAGCCAACTATCAACTTTACCATCATCCAAACACTTTGGTGCCCTCGCTTAAGTCATAAGCTAACGCTACTTAGCTCGGCAATTATTAGATGTCTCAATCACCCCTTATATTCAAACATTATGCGTTGTTTTTAAACGATGTGGGATAAGTTTACGATTATACTACTACCAATATTTAAACTTTACACTATCTTTTTTCTAATTAGATTATGAACGATGTGGGATAGTGTAGACAAGCCCGCGGGGGACCTCGCTACAGCTTAGACTCGATTTGTGTCACGGTTCTTAATCTTGAACCAAAGAGTCCAAATCCGGCAAATCGTTTGAGAAAACAAATTTTTTGAAAGAAGTGCCAAACATGGACTGCTTTGCCAGATACAGAGTCGCCACCTAAATATTTATTTTGGAAAATTTAGGAAACCCTGACTCGTGCCTAAGGCACGTGTCCGTCATCACCAAAGTTGCCTCGGCTCGGAACTTGGGTACGATTGGGGAGGTCACTTCGTGAGCACCCCCGCTCGCCCGATCAAAGATCGGCCTCTACTAACCATGATATCTTGTTTTGAAAACGTTATGTGCTCTTATTCCGGTTATTAGCCTAGATTTACTATGTGATGCGCACAGCATACAAGTATAGACTGGATCGCCTGAATTGGAACAAAACATTTCCTGTTTGTTTGTTTGAAATATGGTTTGCTACTCGCAAGTAGCTTAAAATGAAGATTTTGCCACCCTCGGGTGGGCTTAGAAAAGATGGTTTTGCCACTATCTAGTGGGCTTAAAACTCACAGTCAATGATTTGTTCCAATCTAAGTAACCAACCTTCACCCACATGCATTCAAGCAGATATATCACATAAGCAAATAGCCTCATGGTAAGCATGCTATCATGGCAGTCACTCACACACATGCAAGGATGCTAAAGCATAAAACTCACCAAGTACTCCAAGCCAAAACAGAAGCTGCTTAGAAATCCATGCATGATCCTAAATATACAGAAATACCAAATGCAACACATGCAAAAAATGCAACTATAGCAGGCTCGGCTATTCTAAACATGGCATATGGAATGCTACAGCTAACAAGTATTCAATTTGGAATTGAAAATACAGATGCAGTTAGTATGATGCGCCGAGCCGGTGCATGCAAAACAGATGAATGAATGCAAACATGCTATCATACTGTATGCTAATTGAAATATGCCCTAATCTAACCATCATAGCAGGTAAATAAAGAAAAGGAGAAGAAAGACGGGGGTTGGTAGACATACATCACACACACGCACACTTATTACAATTATGCCCTCACGCAGAGGGTCCGAATAAATAATATACAGTCCCGAATAAATAATTACGTCCGAATAAATATAGAATCCTAATTAAATAACAAATAACTAGGAAAGCAATAAAACTAGCATGCAAGCTAGGGACTGCCTAGACTCTGCTCCGGATAATGAATGAGCATACTCGAGTTGCCTTGGTTGGAAAATCCCTTGCGATGGCCCGGTTAGCCTCTGTTTGCAATTGTTCTTGGAATGCGTGCCAAGCTCCGGAAGGCTGCTGATTCTTGATTTGCTGTAACAGAGAGCAACGAAGGGGCATGGCAAAGTATTTTCACAAATATATGCATGCCTAGATCCTCGTGCCACCAAATCACGCACATCGATGCACGATGGGCGAGGAGTCGAATTGCACAACTCAATATGGAATGAATGCACATGAAAACACAACAAGACCAAGGCTCCATCATGGATAATCCGGAGTGTCGGTGATTGGGAATGAGACACGTTCCGTCACTCCGAAGTACGAAACGTCTCTCGTTTCCCGTGCTCGGGCTAACTCCTATCCCAAAACAACAATGCAATATGCATGACATGCATGAATGAAACTAACATACAACCTAGCATGCACAATGCTATGAAATGGCATACACGATGCACAAGGTGACATGGCATACACAATGCACTAACATACACCCTAGCATACCAATGCTAGAAATGAAATGGCATACACAATGCATAATGGGCTTACACCAACATGAATGGACCTCAGCCACACTCACATAGGAGGCCCATTAGATGAAAATGAGACACTCGAGGATGCGTGCACACGTGCACGCAAACAGAAAAGACCAAACCTAAGGCACGAATGCCACTCTAACAAGGCATGGCAAGCATGGAATATGGAATTCAAACATGTAAATTTCAGTACCAAAATGTGACGCAAAACAGTCCCAAAACATGGAAACATGGCACCCGATGTGAGGAATGAGACCCGAAACATGAAATTAGGTACATGGAATGACCTATGGCTATGCAATGCATGCATTATTTGAACATGAAGTATGAAGACAGAATCAAGACAGCCCCAAAAAAAGCATATTTCCAGTTTTAAGCAAGGCCAAAAGGTGAACAAAAATAGGACTAAGCTAGCATGCAAAAATGGCCCCGAAAGAGAGATAATGAAGCAAGTAGCAGCTTCTGGCCTCAAACAGATGAGGGCCCTTCAACAATGTTGAAGAGGGGCCAAAAATATGACATTTTACAGTTTATGACCCAACCCAAAACAGTGCACAAGCAAGCCTAAAATACTATGCAAGATAAGGCCAAAAAGGAGGTTTAAACACAAAGAGCAAGAAATAAGCCTCAAACAGTAAAAGAACCTTAAGAAAACATGAAGAGGGAGTCAAAATAAAGCTATTTACAGTTCGGACCAGAGTCCAAAAATGCAACCACAAGGGGCTAACAAATCATGCAAAAATAGGGCCAAAAGAGGGATACAAAGGCAAGTGACAAAAGGAAGCCCCAAACAGTGAAGATCCCTTCAACAATGTTGAATAAGGGCTCAAAACAAACCACTTTACAGTTTATGACAGAGCTCAAAACAGTTTACATATAGGCCTAAAATACTATGCAAGAAAGAGGCATACAAGAGAGGTAAAGAAGCAAGTGCAAAAAGGAAGTCTCAAACAGGGAAATACCCTTAAACAAACATGAAAAAGAGCTCAAAATAATGCTATTTTCAGTTAGGGTCGGAGCCCAAAAATATGAGCAAGAATGACTTAGAGAGGATGCAAAAATAGGACCAAAATGAGGAGAGGAAGACTTACCCTTGAAGACTCAACTTCCAGCTGCTTTTGGCCCAAGTTTGGGTGCTCCTAAGCTCTGAAGAACAACCTCAAGCTGCTGGAATGGAGGATGGAAGGGTGGGGCTATGGGTTGTAGAGTAAAGGGTGTAGGATTTGAAGGGTTTGAAGCTTGGAAGAGAGGGAAAGGGAGAGATGTAATACAAGGCTCCTTAGGCAATTTTTCTAACCCCTAAAACCAGAGCTGGGGTGGTGGTTATATAGGCAAAGAGGTGGAAAAAGAGGGGGAAAAATGAGGGGGAAAATAATTCAAGTTTCCCCACAAAAAGTGCAGCCCCCCGGATACAAAATCTGGGGGGAAACAAGATGCATATTTGCAATGTACTTGATGCAAGGATCATGGCCGGCCAGTTAAAAAGGTTGCAGGTGGCCGGCCGGCCCTCCCTATGGCCGGCCGGCCAAGGGTTAAAAGGTTCAAGTTGGATTGCTGGCCGGCCACCACAGATTGGTGGCCTCCCATGTGTGCTCAACACAGCCATGTGGTCAAAAACTGGAGACAGTGAACCAGGAGAGAGAAAAGGCCACTTTTTGGAGGGGTTCAAAAGGGTCACACACAATTACTGGCCGGCCATGTGATATTGGTGGCCTCCCAGGCGTGTACAACACAAATATGGGGGTTAGGGTTGAAGAAAATGGCCCAAGGGTGGTCAACATTGGCTTTGAAGTGAGAAAAAACGGGCGACGGAGGGCGATGAAGGAATAAAGTTGGCTGTCAGAACAATTACTGGCCTCCCACCCCTCTACGACCTTTCTAACAATGAAAATGATGCCTCCACCAAAAATGAGCCAAAACCGATGCAAAATGAAGGTTCGGGGGCCAAAACGCGCAGCCTGGGGCCCCGAAAACTGATTGTTAGGCACCGGAAGTGGTGTTTGACCACGAAGTTGGTCTCTCGGATCACAGTGTCCCTCAAAAGGGAGGAACTAAGGTGTATGCCAAAAACCAGAGCAAACGGAGGTGGTTAAGCGGCCCCGAACCGAGGCACACGGCCGTCGGCTCCGAAAAAACGGAAACCGGGCTCCAAACGGGCAAAATGGCCTACGACCACGAAACGTAGCCTACGGCCACTGAGAGATGATCTACGAGACCTCTCCCTCCCTTCGGGAAGAGAAAACGGAGAAAATAGGGCCTGGTTCGCAAATCGAGGCAAAGCACAAAAGAGTCCGGATGTCCGGAGGCAAGGTTCGCAGCTAGGACTCCGCAACCTCAGAACGAGCACAATATGCAACATCACCAAGCGCTCAATCGGTGACGTCTGAATCTTAAGGTCGGTCAAAAATGGGGTGTCTACAGTTGCCCCTCTTTGACAGAACTCGAAAGTCATAAGAATGACGGGAGTGAATGTCAAAGCCCAGAGACGACCCATTTTTGACAAGGCCGAAGACTCAGACAAACAGGTGAGATAAACAGAGATGTGCCCGCAGGCGCGCCCGCAGGCAGGGGGGGCAAAATGA
>JAPPVO010000689.1:0-15346 GCA_030407325.1 Camellia japonica | reverse complement strand
AAAACAGTGCGAGCGCAAAATAGCGCGAGTGTAACTGCCAAAACAGTGCGAGCGCAAAATAGCGCGAGTGTAACTGCACAAAACAGTGCGAGCGCAAAATAGCGCGAGTGTAAACTGCGACAAAACAGTGCGAGCGCAAAATAGCGCGATTGTAACTGCCAAAACAGTGCGACGCCAAAATAGCGCGATGTCAACTGCCAAAACAGTGCGAGCGCAAAATTGCGGAGTGTAACTGCACAAAAAGTGCGATGCGCAAATAGCGCGAGTGTAACTGCACAAAACAGTGCGAGCGCAAAATAGCGGAGTGTAACTGCACAAAACAATGCGACTGCAAAATAACGCGAGTGTAACTGCCAAAACAGTGCGAGCGCAAAATAGCGCGAGTTAACTGCCAAAACAGTGCGACGGCAAAATAGCGCGAGTGTAAACTGCGCAAAAAAAGATGACGCGCAAAATAGCGCGAGTTGTAACTGCCAAAACAGTGCGAGCGCAAAATAGCGCGAGTGTAATGCACAAAAAGTGCGATGCGCAAAATAGCGCGAGTGTAAAATGCACAAACATGCGAGCGCAAAATAGCGCGAGTGTAACTGCCAAAACAGTGCGAGCGCAAAATAGCGCGAGTGTAACGCCAAAACGTGCGAGCGCAAAATAGCGCGAGTGAACTGCACAAAACAGTGCGATGCGCAAAATAGCGCGAGTGTAACTGCACAAAACAGTGCGAGCGCAAAATAGCGCGATGTGTAACTGCCAAAACAGTGCGAGCGCAAAATTGCGCGATGTGTAATGCACAAAAGTGCGATGCGCAAATAGCGCGAGTGTAACTGCAAAAACAGTGCGAGCGCAAAATAGCGCGATGTAACTGCGCAAAACAGTGCGAGCGCAAAATAGCGCGAGTTGTAACTGCCAAAACAGTGCGAGCGCAAAATAGCGCGAGTGTAACGCCAAAACAGTGCGAGCGCAAAATAGCGCGAGTGTAACTGCCAAAACAGTGCGAGCGGCAAAATAGCGCGATTGTAACTGCCAAAACAGTGCGAGCGCAAAATAGCGCGAGTGTAACAATGCCAAAACAGTGCGAGCGCAAAATAGCGCGAGTGTAACAGCGCAAAACAGTGCGAGCGCAAAATAGCGCGAGTGTGAACAGCGCAAAACAGTGCGAGCGCAAAATAGCGCGAGTGTAACTGCCAAAACAGTGCGACGGCAAAATAGCGCGAGTGTAACTGCCAAAACAGTGCGAGCGCAAAATAGCGCGATTGTAACTGCCAAAACAGTGCGAGCGCAAAATTGCGCGAGTGTAAATGCACAAAAAGTGCGATGCGCAAATAGCGCGAGTGTAACTGCACAAAACAGTACGAGAGTGCGAAGCGCAAAATAGCGCAAGTGTCAACTGCACAAAATAGTGCGATGCGCAAAATAGCGCGATGCGCAAAATAGCGCGAGTGTCAACTGCACAAAACAGTGCGATGCGCGAAATAGCGCGAGTTTGAACTGCACAAAACAGTGCGAAGCGCAAAATAGCGCGAGTTTGAACTTCACAAAATGTGCGATGCGCAAAATGGCGCGAGTGTCAACTGCACAAAACAGTGCGATGCGCAAAATAGCGCGAGTTTGAACTGCACAAAACAGTGCGATGCGCAAAATAGCACGAGTGTCAACTGCACAAAACAGTACGATGCGCAAAATAGCGCCAGTTTGAACTGCACAAAACAGTGCGATGCGCAAAATAGCGCGAGTGCCAACTGCACAAAACAGTGCATTGCGCAAAATAGCGCGAGTGTCAACTTCACAAAACAGTGCGACGGGCAAAATACCGCGTGTTTGAACTGCACAAAACAGTGCGATGCGCAAAATTGCACGGGTGTCAACTGCACAAAACAGTGCGATGCGCAAAATAGCGCGAGTTTGAACAGCACAAAACAGTGCGATGCGCAAAATAGCGCGAGTGTCAACTGCACAAAACAGTGCGATGCGCAAAATAGCGCAAGTTTGAACAGCACAAAACAGTGCGATGCGCAAAATAGCGCGAGTGTCAACTGCACAAAACAGTGCGATGCCCAAAATAGCGCGAGTTTGAACTGCACAAAACTGTGCGATGCGCAAAATAGCGCGAGTGTCAACTGCACAAAACAGTGCGATGCGCAAAATAGCGCGAGTTTGAACTGCACAAAACAGTGCGATGCGCAAAATAGCGCTGTGTCAACTGCACAAAACAGTGCGACGGGCAAAATAGCGCGTGTTTGAACTGCACAAAACAGTGCGATGCGCAAAATAGCGCGAGTGTCAACTGCACAAAACAGTGCGACGGGCAAAATAGCGCGAGTTTGAACTGCACAAAACTCTGCGATGCGCAAAATAGCGCGAGTGTCAACTGCACAAAACAGTGCGATGCGCAAAATAGCGCGAGTTTGAACTTCACAAACTGTGCGATGCGCAAAATAGCGCGAGTGTCAACTGCACAAAACAGTGCGATGCGCAAAATAGCGCGAGTTTGAACTGCACAAAACAGTGCGATGCGCAAAATAGCGCGAGTGTCAACTGCACAAAACAGTGCGATGCGCAAAATAGCGCGAGTTTGAACAGCACAAAACAGTGCGATGCGCAAAATAGCGCGAGTGTCAACTGCACAAAACAGTGCGATGCGCAAAATAGCGCCAGTTTGAACTGCACAAAACAGTGCGATGCGCAAAATAGCGCGAGTGCCAACTGCACAAAACAGTGCGATGCGCAAAATAGCGCGAGTTTGAACTGCAGAAAACAGTGCATTGCGCAAAATAGCGCGAGTGTCAACTGCACAAAACAGTGCGACGGGCAAAATACCGCGTGTTTGAACTGCACAAAACAGTGCGATGCGCAAAATTGCGCGAGTGTCAACTGCACAAAACAGTGCGATGCGCAAAATAGCACGAGTTTGAACTGCACAAAACAGTGCGATGCGCAAAATAGCGCGAGTGTCAACTGCACAAAACAGTGCGATGCGCAAAATAGCGCGAGGCTGAACTGCACAAAACAGTGCGATGCGCAAAATAGCGCGAGTGTCAACTGCACAAAACAGTGCGATGCGCAAAATAGCGCAAGTTTGAACAGCACAAAACAGTGCGACGCGCAAAATAGCGCGAGTGTCAACTGCACAAAACAGTGCGATGCGCAAAATAGCGCGAGTTTGAACTGCACAAAACAGTGCGATGCGCAAAATCGCGCTGTGTCAACTGCACAAAACAGTGCGACGGGAAAAACAGCGCGTGTTTGACCTGCACAAAACAGTGCGATGCGCAAAATAGCGCGAGTGTCAACTGCACAAAACAGTGCGACGGGCAAAATAGCGCGAGTTTGAACTGCACAAAACTCTGCGATGCGCAAAATAGCGCGAGTGTCAACTGCACAAAACAGTGCGATGCGCAAAATAGCGCGAGTTTGAACTGCACAAAACAGTGCGATGCGCAAAATAGCGCGAGGCTGAACTGCACAAAACAGTGCGATGCGCAAAATAGCGCGAGTGTCAACTGCACAAAACAGTGCGATGCGCAAAATAGCGCGAGTTTGAACTGCACAAAACAGTGCGATGCGCAAAATAGCGCGAGTGTCAACTGCACAAAACAGTGCGATGCGCAAAATGGCGCGAGTTTGAACAGCACAAAACAGTGCGATGCGCAAAATCGCGCGAGGCTGAACTGCACAAAACAGTGCGATGCGCAAAATAGCGCGAGTGTCAACTGCACAAACAAGCCCGCGGGGGACCTCGCTACAGTTCGGACTCAAAATGTCACGGTTCTTAACCTTGAACCAAAGAGTCCAAATCCGGCAAATCGTTTTTGAGAAAAACAGAATTTTTAGAAAAGAAGTGCCAAACATGGACTGCTTTGCCAGATAACAGAGTCGCCACCTAAATATTTTTTAAATGGGAAATTTAGGAAACCCTGACTCGGTGCCAAAGGCCACGCGTCCGTCATCACCAAAGTTGGCTCGGGAACTTGGGTACGATTGGGGAAGGTCACATCGTGAGCACCCCCGCTCGCCCGGTCAAAGACCGGCCTCTACTAACCATGATATCTGTTTTTGAGAACATTGTATGCTCTTATTCCGGTTATTAGCCTAGGTTACTATGTGATGCTCGCAGCAAACAAGTATAGACTGAGTCACCTGAATTGGAACAAAACATTTGAAAATGGTTTGATGGTGCTACCCGCAGGTAGGCTAAAAACGCGGATTTGCCACCCTCAGGTGGGCTTAGAAAACATGATTGATGAATTGTTCCAATTCAATAACTCAACCTCCACCCACAGGCATTCAAGGCAGATATATCACATAAGCACATAGCCTCATGGTAAGCATGCTATCATGGCAACACTCGCACGCATGCAAGGATGCTAAAGCATAAAACTCACCTAGTACTCCGAGCCAAAACAGAAAACTGATTAGAAACCATGCATGATCCTAAATATACAGAAATGCCTAATGCAACGCATGCAATAATGCAACTATAGCAGGCTCGGCTATTCTAAACATGGCATATGAAATGCTACAACTAACATGTATTCAATTTGGAATTGAAATACAAATGCAGTTTGTATGATGCGCCGAGCCCGGTGCGTGCAAAACAGATGAATGATGCAAACATGCTATCATACTGTATGCTAATCGAAATATGCCCTAATCTAACCAACGTAAGCGGGTAAATAAAAGGGAAGAAAGAAGTGGGGGTTGGAAGACATACATCACACTCACCCACACTTATTACAGTTTTGCCCTCGCGCAGAGGGTCCGAATAAATAATAATACAGTCCGAAATAATACAGTCCGAAATAATACAGATTTCTAAGTAATTAACAATTTAAACTAAGAAAGCTATAAATTGGTTTGCAAGCCGGGGGCTGCCTCGCTTCTGATGAATACTGCATTTTGGGCTGCCTTGCGCAGAAATCCACTGGAATGCCCGATTCAGCCTCTGTTCGCAGTGTTTCTTGAAATGCGTGCCCGACTTGAAAAGTTGCTGATTCCTTATCTTGCTGCAACAGAGAGCAGGAAAAGGGCATAGCAATGTATTTCACAAATATATGCATGCCTCGATCCTCGTGCCACCAATCACGCATACCGATGCATGATGGCCGAGGAGTCGGATTTGCACGACTCAATATAGGATGAATGCAGATGAATGCTACAATGAAAACCTAACTCCATCATGGGTTATCCGGAGTGTCGGTGACTGGGGAATTGAGACCCGTTTCGTCACTCGGAGTACGAAACGTGCCTCGTTTCCCGTGCCCGGGCTAACTCCTACCCCGAACACGATGCAATATGCATGATATGCATGAAATGCAACTAATATACAGTTCTAGTATGCGCAATGCTGATGAAAATGAGATGAAAATGAGACGCCTCGAAAAGCGCGCACGCGTGCACGCAAACTGAGGCGATGATGTGAAATGCAAATCGGATAAAACCGAAGTGCCTCGAAATGTGTGCCCACAGGCACGCACACCGAGGCGATGATATGAAATGAAATAGATAAAACCGAAGTGCCTCGAAATGTGTGCCCACAGGCACGCACACCGAGGCGATGATATGAAGTGCAAATCGGATAAAACCGAAGTGCCTCGAAATGTGTGCCCACAGGCACGCACACCGAGGCGATGATAAATGAGTGGAAATGCAAATTGGGCTTATACTGACATGAGTGGACCTCAGCCACACTCACATCAGATGCCGTCGGATAAAACAGAGGTGCCTCGAAGTGCGTGCCCACGGGCACGCAAACCGAGCATGGCCCGAAGGCATGAAATGGCACGGGAAATGATATGCAAGCATGCAAACCAAATTTCAGCACCTAAATGAAAGGGAAAACAGTCCCGAAATGACACGAATGACAACCGATGCATGAAATCATCCCGAAATGTGATTCTAAGTACCCGAAATGGCCTACGGCTATGCTAAACATGCAAAATTGATACATGACAGCAAAAACAGTAGCAAGGCACCCCAAATATGGCATTTTTTCAGTACAAACAAGGCTAAATAACAACCACAAGCATGGCAAAAATAGCTTGCAAAAACGGGGAAAAAGAGAGGAATTACAAAGCAAGTAGTATATACAATGCTCAAACCAGAAAAATCAGTTCTACAAAATTGAAGAGGGGCCAAAAACATGCATATTTACAGTAGATGAGATCCTCTAATTCAGTGTGTAGATATGCTCAAAATGGCATGCAAAAATGAGCCAATAAGGGGCTACAACATGAGGTACCATAGCAAGCATCAAACAACTTTGAACCCTTAACAAAAGATGAAGAATAGACAATTATAAGACACTTTCTAAGCCTGATGAAGACTCAAATCAGTGGCTAAGCAAGCCTAAACAAACATGCAATTTTACGGTAAATTGAAGGATTACAAAACAAGTACCAAAACCAGTCATCAAATGGCCTAAGACCCTTAAAAAGAATGAATAATGGACCAAAATAAGGCACTCTCTAAGCCTGATGAAGGCTGAAATCCGAAGCATGGTGAGCTTAAAAATGCATGCAAAATGGGAGTGGAACAAGAATTCAAAGCAAGTGATATGTAGAGAGAAAACCAGGTTGAGCCCTTCTTCAATGTTGAAGAGGGGCTCAAAATAAGCACAATCACAGTATGTTACAAGTTCCAACTCAGATCACAAATAGGCCAAAACAATCATGCAATTTTACGGTAAAATGGAAGCATTTCAAAGGAAGTGCATGCTAGAGTCACCAAACATGATGGAGCCCTTCTTCAATGTTGAAGAGGGGCTCAATATAAGCCCACTAACAGTTTACATCAGTCCCGAAATCAGATACTCATAAGGCAAATAAAGCATGCAAAACAATGGCCTAAAGAGTGATATTGAAGAAGTATATAAGGAGACACCAAACAGGGTTGAGCCCTTCTAAAGTTGTAGAGGGGCTCAAAATAAGCACAAAACCAGTAGGGGTCAGAGCCCAAAAATGGAAGCAAATAGGGTAAAGAATTGACTCAAAAAAATGCAAGAAAAAGGGATTTAGGAACTTACCCTTGAAGATCCAACTATGGTGGCTTCTTGGCTTCAATTTGTTGACTCTTGGCCTCTGAAAATCACTTCCTTGTACTGAAATGGAGTTGTTGATGGTAGAGCTTAGGGTTGGTGAAGGTTGAGCTAGGAAGCTTGAAAGTTTTTAGGGTTTTTGAATAGGAAAATGGAGGTTTTGGAGAGAGGGTCTTGAGATCAAATTTGTAACCTAGCAAAGGGGCTGTCCAGCCCTTTAAGTAGCAAGAAAAGGTGTAAAAGGGGAGGGAAATGAGGCAAGCTTTCCCTCCCAAAATATCCCCCGGATGGAGATATTTTGCAAAAATATCCGGACAGCTGGAATGGGCTGGAAAGCAGAAAGCTGGCCGGCCAGGGAACTTTCTGGGAGGTGGCCGGCCGGCCACCCCACCTGGTCGGCCAGCCACTCACCCTGGCCGGCCGGCCATGGCCCAAAAATGAAGATGAAAATTGCTGGCCGACCACCATGCAAGGTGTCCTCCCATGTGTAGAATAAGGCCCCAAGGTCGGAATCTGGCAACTCTGAAGCAGGAGCCACAACATAGAGCTTGAAGGAGAGGCTCAAAAATGAAACAACAATTGCTGGCCGACCACCAACTTTTAGGGTCCTCCCAGATGTGTAGAACAAGGTTCCAAGGTCGGAAATTGGCAACACTGAAGCAGGAGCCACAACATAGAGCTTGAAGGAGAGGCTCAAAAATGAAACCTGGAATTTCTGGCCGACCATACTTTTAGGGTCCTCCCATGTGCCCTCATCACAGATATGTAGCTTTGGTTGGAAGAAAATCCTAGGGTGTTCAACATTGGCCCGGAAGTGAGCAAAACGGGCGCCGGAGGAGCGAAACTGGTTATCTGGGATAATTGCTGGCCTCCTACCCTCCAGTGATCTTCCTAATGTTGAAACAGAGGTACCTGCCAAAATTGAACAAAAACTAATGAGAAATGAACGCTCGGGGCCCAAACCGCGCAGTTCGGGGTCCCGAAAATGGGCTGTAGGCACCGGAAGTGTGTTCAGCAGCGAAGTGGGTATCGGCCCCGGTGCTCTGTATGAAAACAGAGGTACCTGCCAAAACCGGAGAAAACCGATGCGAAATGAATGCTCGGGGGCCAAACCGCGAGGTTCGGGGCCCGAAAACCGGCTATAAGCACCGAAAGTGGCATACGGCCACGAAGTGGGCATCAGGGGCCCCAGGTGCTTGTTATGATGAAACAGAGGTACATGCCAAGAACCGGAGAAAACCGATGCGAAATGAATGCTCGGGGCCAAACCGCGAGGTTCGGGGCCCGAAAACCGGCTATAAGCACCGAAAGTGGCATACGGCCACGAAGTGGGCATCGGGGCCCCAGTGTTCCTCAAATGATAAAACAGAGGTACTGCCAAGAACCGGAGAAATCGGAGATGGTTGGGCGGTCCCGAACCGAGGCACACGGCCTGACGGCCCGAAAACCGGGAACCGGGCTCCGAAATGGGCAAAATGGCCTACGGCCACGAAAAGTAGCGCACGGCCACCGAGAGATAGTCTACAGGACACTCCCTTCCCTCAGGAAAGAAAACAGAGAAAACCGAGTCTGGTTCGCAAACCGAGACAAGGCACAGAAGAGATTCGGAAGTTCGGAGGCAGGGCGCACGGCCGCGACTCTGAGACTTCTGAACGAGCACAGTATGCAACATCACCGAGCGCTCAATCGGTGACGTCTGAGTCTTAAGGTCGGTCAAAAATGGGGTGTCTACAGTTGCCCCTCTTTGACAGAACTCGGAAGTCATAACAATGACGGGAGTGAATGTCAAAGCCCAGAGACGACCCATTTTTGACAAGGCCGAAGACTTAGACAATCAACAGATAAACAGAGAAATGTGTGCCCGCAGGCGTGCCCGCAGGCAGGGGCAAAATGCAAATGATAGGCACGGAGCCAGTGATCATGCAAGTGCAGCAAGCTGTAATGAAGCAAGTATTGACAAATAGATGCAACAGTTTTAAGCAAGAATGCAAAGCAACAACTACATTTCATGCAGTTAGGAATGCGGAGAATCATTCAATTCTCGTCGCGTCTCACACGGAGAAGATACGATACCTGCGCGATTCGTCTGGTCGCACCAGCCTCAAATGAACCGTACATACAATATCGTGCCTGCAAAATAGAGAAATTCAACAAGAACAATATGCTAACAACATATATTCAATGTGATTCCTATGATTCGAAAAGTGTGACACACGCAGTGTCGGCGGGTAAACACATCGCAATGCGAGAAAAGATAATGCGTGACAACGCATACTCAAGCATAGAGGTATGGTAAACATGCATGACAATGCAAAATATTCATGAGAATGCAAATTATGAGCCAAATAATGCGAAACGAGCGCAAATCAGAGTGCCCGTTTGTTGCGAAATAATAAACAAGAAAGCGCGCATTTCGGCGATGACAACTCGATCGCGGCCTCTGATTCACCTCCCGGAGAGGTTATAACATGTTCAAAAAGGATACACCTTGATTTTGATGAATAATGATGAGACACATGTCAGAAATTGCAGCTAAAGTTCCAACGGAGCAATTTCGCGCCAGAAAGTGCACTTTTCTCGAACTTTTTCAGGTCCCGGGAACTCCAAAATTCCTCAAAATTTGCAGAGAGGTAGGGGAGGGGGTGGGGACATGGTCGGCCAGGCCTTGGCCCTAGGAGAGGCTGTCGGCCAGGGCAAAAAGTAATGGCCGGCCAGCCAGGTTAGGTGGCCGGCCGGCCATCTGCCCAAAGTAGGGGCATTTTGGTCATTTTCGGATTTTCTATATATTCACACATCCAATGCCTCCGAAATTGCACCCCCAAGTGTGGAATTCTCTCCTCTTGCTCTCTAAGCCACTTTCTTGCTCAGATCTGCATTTTATACGCGTCCCTCGGCCTCCCACGCAAGTTGTTTCTGCGAAATCCTTCAGATTTAAGCACTTTGAGCCTACTAAAATTTGATTTCGGAGCTTCTCTTCTCATTTTCACCACCTGAGGTAAGTTTGTTTTAATATTTGGAATATTTTCCCGGGGGTTGACTTTTGTTGACTTTTTATTTCCCGAGAGTTGACTTTTGTTGACTTTTTCCAATTTTGGCTCATTCTTGCTCATTTTTGCTCCTTTTTGCAGATTTTCGAAATGGCCGGCAATTTCCCCCACGGCGGAGGTTTTCCAGGGGCCGGAGATTTGATTTATGGACTACCCCCGAGGGTCCGGCCTTTCTTCCCCGATCGATACGCTCCAGCGGTACATAGGCTTCCGCGAGCTGTTTTCCGTCATTTCACCGATTTCAACGATCGGGCACCCGGGGATCTTCTTCTACGAGAGCCGGAGCAGCACCTCTCCCACGGGGCACGAGAGGTATTTTACTTTATTTCCTGTTTTTCGTGCACTTTGTAGCTTTGCCATGCTTAAACACAGTTGTAGCTTATGACATAGTACGCACTGAATAGTAGTTAAAACACTTGAATTACACACGGCTACTGACTGATGTGTGAACACACGGCACACACTGATTACGAGTAGAACACACAGTCCCAAACTCTGATTTTCTGAACACACAGTCCAAGTTGATGATGAACACACAGCCCACACTGATTACGCTTGAACACACAGTCCAAAACATAGATTTACTGAACACGCAGCCCAGATTTGAAGTGAACACACAGCCCACTGATTAAGAGTAGAACACACAGTCCCAAACTCTGATTTACTGAACACACAGCCCAGATTTGACGTGAACACACAGCCCACTGATTAAGAGTAGAACACACAGTCCCAAACTCTGATTTACTGAACACACAGCCCAGATTTGACGTGAACACACAGCCCACTGATTAAGAGTAGAACACACAGTCCCAAACTCTGATTTACTGAACACACAGCCCAGATTTGACGTGAACACACAGCCCACTGATTAAGAGTAGAACACACAGTCCCAAACTCTGATTTACTGAACACACAGCCCAGATTTGACGTGAACACACAGCCCACTGATTAAGAGTAGAACACACAGTCCCAAACTCTGATTTACTGAACACACAGCCCAGATTTGACGTGAACACACAGCCCACTGATTAAGAGTAGAACACACAGTCCCAAACTCTGATTTACTGAACACACAGCCCAGATTTGACGTGAACACACAGCCCACTGATTAAGAGTAGAACACACAGTCCCAAACTCTGATTTACTGAACACACAGCCCAGATTTGACGTGAACACACAGCCCACTGATTAAGAGTAGAACACACAGTCCCAAACTCTGATTTACTGAACACACAGCCCAGATTTGACGTGAACACACAGCCCACTGATTTTATTTGCACACAGCTCATTCACTTCATTTGCACACAGCTCATTCACTTCATTTGCTGATATATGCATTCATTCTAAATGCAGGTTGGCTCTCGCACTGTGCGAGGATACGGCTCCACTGCCGCGAGGGAGTGGTATGCTGAGCTTCCGGAAGCTGTCCGGGACTTAGTTGACTTTGCAGGATTCGGACCATTCTGCAGAGGGTTATCTCATTGTCTTATCAGTAGGACATTGTTTGCCGCTCTGGCGGAGAGATGGTGGGACACCACCAATTCATTCCATTTTTCTGCTACTGGGGATATGACCATGACCCCATTAGACTTCGCTGTACTCACCGGCCTAGACGTAGGCGGTGGACCCATTCCCTACGACGAGGATATGGTGAGTGGGAGGCTGCTTGGATTTATCTATTGGGGGCTCGCCCACCCGTAGACAGAGGTACTGGGAGAGTCCGGTATACTTGGTTCTCTTCCCATTTCCGGCGGCCACAGATGGAGCCTGAGTCTCCCGAGGAGGTCGAGCAGTATACTCGTGGTTTCCTCATGTTCCTCTTTGGCACCACTCTGTTTGCCGATAGAGGGAACATGGTCGGATTGTATCTACTGAGTGCTCTGGTAGACCTATCACAGGTCGTTCAGTATGATTGGGGCGGCGCTGGCCTGGCTACCCTTTATTGTTACATGAGCGCAGTCTCTCGTGGGCGGGGGGACTTACTCGGCGGCTACTGGAGAGCCTGGGAGGTACATTCTGTCCTCTTGATTTACATTTTGCTCCTCATTACTTGTTCATTGCACACACGGCGCACTTTGCATTCTGTATTCTGCCTTTAGCACTTTGCATTCACATTCCGCACTGCTTTTCTCAGCTATGGGTATATGCATATTTCCCCACATTAGCCCCGGAGATGGAGGTGGCAGGACCTCCTATGACCCCGTTTTCATTGATGTTTGAGGGCGAACACCTGTCGAGGCCTCGAGAGACTCTCTTCTCTCTGCGACAGTACTTCGACACTGTGAGGGCGACAGAGGTATTTCAGAACTCTCAGTCCTTTTCATTTTCATCTTTGATCTGCTTTGCATATTCCTGATTTCTGATTGATTTGTATCCTGGTTATCCGCAGATTACCTGGCAGCCCTGGGCAGTCTTTGATGATGTGCAAAATCAGTACCCCGGAGGGTCGAGTGGTTCCCAGTATAGGTTCCTGCTCGAGGGACCAGTCGGTAGGGCCTGGTTTCTGGGGAGCGCTTTCAGCGTCAGGTGTGGGGGTATAATTCTCAGGACCCCCTGCTGTGCCTCCACCCACTATGCGGACTGCCGACAGGCTATCTGCCGAGGAGGTCATTAGGGATATGCAGGGCACTGATGCTTTGTTATATTTCGTTGAGGGGGACTACGCCACCTATCGCCGCATATATCTGATGTCCCCTTTGACGGGAGTGCGGGCTCCGCCACTGAGGCCCACTGGCGCAGCATCTTCGAGTCGCGCCCGTGCTGCAGACATCCCTTCTTCAGCAGGGCTGGTGCTTCTAGGGGAGAGGCAGTTCTATCCCTCCGATCCCTCCGTCCCCTTATTATCCCGGATGGCCAGACATGCCGACCGAGTTGATGAGTTGGCAGTACGGGACTACTTCTCCGACTCTGATCCCTATAGAGCCTCCCGCCGGTCACAGATATGTCAGTGATCCTGACTCACCACCGGTATGTTCCACCATTTTCCATTTATCACACAGACATTTTGGCAGTTGCTTATTTATTGATGACTTGAGCTTGTATC
This sequence comes from Camellia japonica, assembly GCA_030407325.1. Lineage (NCBI taxonomy): Eukaryota > Viridiplantae > Streptophyta > Magnoliopsida > Ericales > Theaceae > Camellia > Camellia japonica. The sequence goes on along the minus strand of JAPPVO010000689.1, from coordinate 2,226 downwards.
TGCAGCCACCTCGGGAGTACACGGATCAGGTGCTCGAGATGGTGGCCTCACTTGAGGGGATGGTCCTGCGTAGAGAGGCGCAGATGTCCATCATGGGCTTCCAGGTACCCTTCATCTCTCTTGCATTTATCATATTTCTGTTAACATGCTGGTTTTGAGCATTCTGCTGCACTGATAGACTGTGTAGAACACATCTGGCACACACCCTCTTTAAACATTCTGCTGTATTGATAGACTGTGTAGAACACATCTGGCACACACCCTACTCACATACTGTACTTGCACCTGCTTTTCATTTTTGAACTGATGTATTGCACTTTCCATTTTCAGATGCCTCCCGTATATGCGCAGCCACGGGGCGGGCCATCAGGGCAATCTCAGAGAGGTCGAGGTGCTAGACCTGCCCGAGGTGTAGGGACTCGAGGAGCTGGGCCATCCAGGCCTTACCGAGGAGCTCGAGGAGCAGGGTCGTCTCGCAGACGCCGGGCACCCATTGTCGAGGATGAGGAGGAGGAGGTTGCAGACCGAGTGTCAGAGACATCTCCTGGGGAGGGAGGCTCCGGTCTTGGTTCTGGGAGTGGAGGCGAGGCCGAGGGGGATCCGGAGGACGACAGCTCTGATTCGGATGGTGATGATGGTGCAGAGGTCATCCCACAGAAGAGGATGAGAGGGCCTCCTCCTTCCCGTTCCCGAGGATACTGATGCTATTTCCTGCTTTATTTTACTTTTTAGCTAGTAGTTTGTAGCACTTTGCACATTATTAGGCAGTTTTATATCTGTAAAACTTGTACCTCTATTTGTTGTAAAACATGATGGAATGAAACAGCTTTTGAAAAGATGTTTGTATTTGAAATTCTTAGCATCGCATCGCATCGCATCATTTTGCACAAAAATGGAATTGAATGAAATGTGCTTTGTATTTACCAGGTCAGGTAATGAACCGACGCAACAAATTAAAACAAACCGACTCACTAAGAAATAACAGAATCTTAGCAAGTTTACAACTCGATAAGCAAAGTACAACAATGTTAACGACTCAATAAACAAGACTTAACAAAATTGTGTAAACAAAAGGTAACAAACACATAACGCGACAGCTCGACAAAACTTACAACTCGATAAACAAAACAACAACTCGATAAGCAAAAACACAACAAAGTGTACTTCGGACGACGATCTGGATGATGGAACGCATCCGAACTGAGAGAAATGGAGGCCTTCGACATTCCCGATGCATGAAAGTGCCTCAAACTCGTTCCGGAGGGCAAAACAGGACCAACACGCGGCCGAAAACATTTTGCATTTGGAATTTAGAGGGTGGCCGGCCTACTAGAATAGGTGGCCGGCCGGCCACCTCTCCCGGACCTCAGAATTTGACAAGTGTCCCCTGAATAGTGTTTTGCTCCTCTATAAAAGTCCCACCCTTGGAACTTGTTCATTTCATCCTCATTTCTCACAAAAATGGAGGCATTCCTTGCAGAAAATCTCACAACTTGGATTTCCTCTCTAGATGGCTCGGAGAAGTTGAACTTCCGGGGTTTTGGCTTGAATGCACTATTCACGCTACGCCGGACTCCGCTACATCTTCCTTTCCTCCATGCCGCGGCAAGGTTTTGGAACCCGGTGACGCACGTTTTCAGCTTTGGAGGGCAAGAGGTATGTCCTACTTTTGAAGATTTTCAAGTTTTGATGGAGTCCGAGCGAGGCGAGGAAATCTTGCCCCAGCTCAATTTTAGCTATGCCCAGACCTTAGGGCGGATGTGCGGACTCAACGCGCATGATGCTCGAGCTTTGATTGGTAACGGAATGTTGGATATCCCAAGCTTGGTTTACCGATTCTCTGATGCTGGTGACCGCGGCGACCATCATTGGCAAGGCTTCCGGCAGCACGCTCTCTGCTTGTGCCTACTATCTCACTTCCTATTTGTCTCGGGCTCCGGAGGATCCAGCGTCCGTTTGATTGAGGTAGCCCAGGGTTTGAAAGAGGAAAAGAGTTGCATTGCCATGACTCTGGCCGAGACATTGATGGGTTTGGATGCCTTCTACCGTGGGGAGACAACCAGGTTTGCAGGGAGTCCACTACTACTTCAGGTAATGTTTCCCACCCAAGTTCACATGTATTGGCTCACATCACTCGGCCCTCGGGCTCGTTTTTTTTTTTTTCACACAACCCTCATCTTACTTTTCTCTCCTCGCACACCTCTCTATTCTTTATTCTCTCATTTT
>JAPPVO010000688.1:0-17745 GCA_030407325.1 Camellia japonica | reverse complement strand
TTGGGTATATTAGTGCGGGGGGTAATATTGGCTACATATTTTGTATAAGCCAATTACAATTCGACGCATGGCAAAATAAGGGCAATACGGGAAGACTATTCAAATTTTTGATCGTGATCGTACACGTGACAGTTAGTATTGGTTCTTACAAGATCTGCGTAGCACTGGATCAGCAAAAAGATGCAAAGTGATGTGGCTTCAACGGTTACTCACATTCAAATTCAAAATCAAGAGGGAAGCCTAACTGCAAGTGATGGCATAGTGGAGCTAACTATAAGGCAACATGATCAGCGATCATGAAGGAACGATTCGAAGGTTAGAAGTGCAGTTTGATGGTCATCTTTGAGAAGTATAAATAGCAGAGAAGGCTCCAGAAAAAGCCCCAGACTTAGATCCAAAAAACCAGTTTTATCAACTTTATTTCCTTTCTAGTTTTTACATTTCTGTACTTTAATTCCTGCACTGCACTTCGTTCATAGGAGTAGTTTCAAGTAGATTGTTGCTATAAACCTCTACGAGGCTGAATTGGATCATTGTAAGTCTTTCATTTTAATGAAATACTTCAATTGTTCTTCATTTGATTGTTGTTTACTTAATTCTCCTAAATCAAGCCACCAATGAAAGTCCTCTTCATTGAGGCTGAAAGAACTAAAACACAATCGTCTGATAATTGGTTGGCAATTAATTTTCTGTAAGACTGATTGATCCTGGCAGGCACGCTCACAATTACAATAATAACTTCGAAAGCCAAAAAGCCAACATAACTATAAAAAAAATTTACTCACTTTTTAAATATAAATATTTTAACTTATTAAAATAATAAAAAATTAAAATAACTTATTAAGATAGACCTTTCCTAACGAGGCCACAGAATTGACAACGAACTAAGCAAGCATGGGCCACCATTAAATGGGACTCGGGGCTTTTTCTAAAATAAGTCAAAATACCAAGCTATTTCTCAAACTAGACCTAGTTTCGACGGAATTCCCAAAATAAGTTAAAACGTGGTTACAAACCACGCTTTCACCGTTTTTGTCACCCTGTCGCGAAAAATTTGTAAAATCGTAAAAGCGTGGTTACAAACCATGTTTTTAATTAAGAAAGCGTGGTTGCAAACCACGCTTTTAAGTAAATCTGTTTTTGTGAAGAAAATGTGGTTAGAAACCACGCTTTTAAATAAAATTGTTTTGTAACCAAAACATAAGACAACTTGGGAGGTAGCTCAAATGGTAGTGCTCTTCTTTTCCATAAGAGAGGAATGGGGTTCAATTCCTTACATCTCCAAACTCTTGCTTTTTTCAAATTCAATTCAATTTTTGTTTTTTCCCTTCCACTTATTCTATACTTTATATATTTATTATGTAATTTTTTTTTATCAAAAAAAGTAAAACATTTGTTTGGTTAACTAATATTTATAATAAAAATTATATTTAAAATAAAAAATATTTTTTTTAATTTTTTAATATTTAAAATATTAAAAAAATATAACACATAAATGTATGAAATATAGTGCACATTAAAATAAATAAATGTATGAAATATAGTGTGGAATTTCAAGTTTTGAGTTATGTGTTTGGTTATGATATGAGTGTAGAAATGTGTTTTGAGTTTAAAATATTAAAATTAAAAAATGTTAAAATTAAAAAAATTAAAATATTAAAATTTAAAAAATTTTAAAAATGTGTTTAGTTATTAATTTTTTAATTTTAATATTTTAAACTTAAAAAAATACAAGACATAAATATTTATTTATTTATTTTAATGTGCACTATATTTCATACATTTATGTGTTATATTTTTTTAATATTTTAAATATTAAAAATTTAAAAAAATTATTTTTTATTTTAAATATAATTTTTATTATAAATATTAGTTAACCAAACAAATGTTTTACTTTTTTTGATAAAAAAAAATTACATAATAAATATATAAAGTATAGAGTAAGTAGAAAAAAAAATTGAATTGAATTTGAAAAAAACAAGAGTTTGGAGATGTGAGGGATTGAATCCCGTACCTCTCCTATGGAAAGGAGGAGCACTACCATTTGAGCTACCTCCCTACTTGTCTTATATTTTGGTCGCAAAACAATTTTATTTAAAAGCTTGGTTTCTAACCATGCTTTTTTCACAAAAATAGATTTCCTTAAAAGCGTGATTTGCAACCACGCTTTCTTAATTAAAAGCGTGGTTTGTAACCACGATTTTACGATTTTACAAATTTTCTACAGCAGGGAGACAAAAACGGTGAAAGTGTGATTTGTAACCACATTTTAGTTTATTTTGGGAATTCTGTCAAAACTAGGCCTAATTTGGGACATAGCTTGGTATTTGGCTTATTTTGGGAAAAACCCCACTATTCTGTCCCACCTGATCCAACCATGTAATTATGAATAAAGATTTAGGCCTTGTCTAGTTTGGCTTTGGGAAAAGATTTTGAAGAAAATTTTTAAAAAATTTATTTGGTTTGTAATTTTTCTCAAAAAATTTTCAAAGTTACTTTTTCTCTCTTACACATCAATCAATCACTTTTTCTTTCTCCTCTCTCTTTTTCAATCACTTTTTTTCTAACATATATCTACTTAATTATAACAAAATATCAAATCATTCCAAACTCCGAAACTATTTTCAAAATATACAACCAAACAAACTATAATAATTTCTAAACTCTTTTCCCAAAATGTTTTTTGAAAACTTATCTCCCAAAGTCAAACCAAACAAGGCCTTAGAATTCTAATATAAAGAGTTCTCTAGTAGTTCTAATGGTATGAGTTTATATGTGATGTGATGTGTGTGAATTTTTTTTTTTTTTTTTTTTTTACTCTAGTCACATCATTGGAGCTTTTTTTAGAGTTCAAAAATTATCATTATTGATATAATTATAAAGAAAAATATTTTAGAACTCTAAAACGTTAACTTTATAAAAGCTCAAATAACTTAGAACCCATTATAATGTGATGTGTAAGTTATTTTTTTATATTGTTTTGAATATTTTTTCTGTTGTCACCTCAGTAGATCTCATTTTAAAGTTCTACTTTTAGAACTCTCTATCATTGTCCAATTATAAGGTAGCGTTTGGTAACGTTTACGTTTTTTGTTTATATTTATAAAAGTTTTATAAACTGATTTTTGTTTATTTTTAAAAAAACATAAATTACAAACGCGTTTGGTTTGAACAAAATGCTTAAAAAATTTAAAAACATAAACTAAACAATATGTTTGTTCAGGCCTAAAATATTTATATTTATTTTTATTATTTATGATAATGGGATCACACACATTATAATTGAAAAAAAATATTTGAAAAAAAAATATTTGAAAAAAAATATTTGAAAAAAATTAATTGAAAAAAAAAGTTGAAAAAAAATTATGTGAAAAAAAAAATTATTTGAAAAAAAAAATTATTTGAAAAAAATTTTAAAACTTAAAACGTAAACTCATTTTTTGAGTTTACTTTTTTTCTTCAAATTTATAAACTGAGACAACCATTTATAAATCAAAAAAATTATCAAACAAGTTTTTATGACAGTTTTTTAAATATTTATAAATATAAACTGAAAATTGAAAACGAAATAGTGATCAAACAGGTCATAAGTGTTTTGAAAGAGCCTTTTTCGGATTTTTAAATTAAAATAATACTAAAGCATAAAATAGATTAAAATAATTAACAATATCAAATATCAAATCAAATTCATAATCATTATATTTTTTCTCTACTATTAAAAAAATTTAACTAACTTCTCAAATACAACCATTTTAAGTTATTAAAAAAGTCAAAATTAAAATAATCTATTAAAATAGTCAACTTCCCAAACACCCCCTAAATCTATCTAGGAAGTTATTTGTCAGTAATGTTTTCAAAATTTAATTACAAAATTATAATATATATATTAAATTTTAAAAAGAATATCACCGATTTGAAAATATTTTTTTAGCTATGCACTGAGATGTAATTTTCTCATCTAGTAATACCACTAAACATCCAACAGTTACTTCGGGCCTGAAATCAATGTTTTTGTGCTATACATTAATAATTATTTGTCTAAATTATAAAAATTAATTATTTTTGTTTTAAACTGTTCAAAGATATTATAAAATAAACAAATGTTAACAAGTATCCCTTAGACATTATTTAATGTTGAGTTTAGTGTAAAAAATATTTGAAAATGGTAAAAATATTTTAAAATGAGTTTAAAGTGTTATAAAATTAATAAAAAGTGTATTGAGTTATATACTTATTTTGTCTTTTACTTGTGACCCAAGACACTTATTAAAATATGTTAATTAATAAATGGTATTAAGACAATTTAATCTTGTATCAACCTGAGTGAAACTTGTTCTATGTGAATGTCATTTTTTTTGTAAAGTTACAAATTAGCAAAATTCACATAAATTTTTTTTTCTAAATATAATATTTCATAAATTCTAATTGAATTATTTATATGTTTAACTATGAGCATATATAATTATATTTTTATAAAAAAATATTGTGATACATATAACACAAAAAGATATTCTGGTATGTTATACTATAAAAATGGAACTTAAATATTTTTGTATGGTTATTTGTAATTTTATTTTAAAAAAGTATGTTGTGATGTATAAAATGTTGAAAAATAATATTCACACAATTATGCTGAAAATGTAATTTAGATAAATATATGTGATAATTTTAGTTATATCATTTAAACATTAATGGTCATTAATTGATAAATTTTACTATGTTATAATGTAATATGATATTTCAATATGAAAAAAAAAAAAAAAAATCTAATGTCATATGAAGTTAGCATATATTATTTAAATTATACTTTTATAGTACATACATACTTTTCTTTGAAACTATATATACAATCTTTGGTAGTCCAAATTTTTATGGTCTGAATGGCTCGAATGTCTCAAAACGATGCCGTTTTGGGGATAAAACGACGCCATTTTGATACATTCAAACCACACAAATTTGAATTACCAAACATTTTTCATATCTAATATAACTTCTTAAAATAATATTGTATTTACATACATATAGGTATACATATAAATAATTAATTAAAATCTATAAACTATCTCCTAAAAAAAATTAAAATTAAAATTACTTAACCACAAATTTATTCGGAAACGAATTATTTTAGTAATTTTTTTACAAAAAAAAGTGTAAAAAAAATTAAAAAAATAATTGGACATTTATAATATTTTTTTAAATTTTTGACTAAAATATGTAGAGGAGAAGCCACATTCCACGCTACGATAACATCATCCAAGTAATCATCTCCAATTCTCCAAAAACCTATCTTTTGATCCATTCCCTTGTGATTTTCTTGGAAATAATTGAACCCTGTTTTGGTTTTCCTCAAGGAAATGTGGGCAGTGAAAAGGAGTATCAGAAACTTGTGCGACTCCATCACCGGTTTCTTTAGCAGCGGAGACCACATGCCTTGGTGCGATCCCAACACCATTGTCGCAAGCATCTATCTATCTCCCTTTTAATTTTAACTGCCCCCTGCTTGGTTCTTGAGAAAAATGTGGCATGTAAGAAAGTGTATATTATTATATACTGCTTTAAGGTTTTTGGGTTTCTTGACTTTTCAATTTTTCTTCAAATCAGCAACTGTTTTGTGACTAGTTTTGATGGACAGTATTCATGTGCATATGTTGTTATTAGTGGTGAGTACAAATGCATGTGTTTGCAATTTTAAATTTTAAATTTTGGATGGTTAGATGATTGAGGGGCGGCAATTTGATGAATGAGAAAAACTGTTTTTTAATAGTTTTTAGGCAATTTGATGAATGAAAAAATTGTTCAGAAGTTATTGATAGTTATTGGGCATTCTTGGAAAAGAACAAAAACGTGACAGCGTTTACACCAAATGTAATAGAATAGCTTACTTTTGTACAGTTTAATGGGAATGGTACCAACTGGCAACTGCTGCTTATTATTTATGGATGAATTCTTTCTATTTCTATGTGCTTTGTAAATTTGTGGGGTCACTATTGGAGAAAAATTATTTAGATTTTGGGTATGTGTTGATTTGTTAACTTGTTTGTAGTTGTTAGGTTACATTTGCCACTTGATGAATAGGGCCAGAAGATTTTTTTTTTTAAATGAAAAAGAAAAATGGAAAGTTTTCAATTGGAACATGAAAACATGACTAGATTGGCACTAGTTACTGTTCGGGACAGAGGGGAAGAAAGGAGATTCTTTTAATTTTTTGAATTTTTGTATTTTGAGAATTATAAGTTATTTTGTGCTTGTTGAATATGATATGTTGAGTAATATGAGCTTGGGGTGGATGATGGTAAATTTAAATTTGTTATCTTCTGTAAAATTCACTAGGGTTGTGGTTGGAATTTCTGTCCCAAAATTAGTTTTTTCTTTATTTTCTTTTATTTCTCTTCTCAATGCAAACTTAGTGGCAATCAAGCAATGAAAATGTGTTATGTCTACCATATTTGGTTTTTCATCTTTTGAGCAACATTCCCTGCAGTCTTTGGTTGAATCGTTTTGCCTATGTCAAGCCGTGTCATGATTTTCTATTTGTAGCTATTATGTTTTTTCATTTGGAGCCTGACCACTATACAGGGGAATATATCCTCAATAAGTTTTCTTGTTGATTGGAGTGCAATAGCATTATTGGAAGATATTGTTGATCTCATCCGTGCTTAGAGATATTTTGTTATCCTTATTGCTGATAATAATAAAAAATAAAAAAAAAAAATGGAAAAAAAAAGTATGATTGGAATAAGCACTGAAAATGAGTCTAAGTCGATGTGATTGTTTTGCCAAGTAGTTTTTTAAATCTTCATAACCATATCAGATTCTATTGCTAGCATTAACTCTTGTTTGTGATTAAACTACGTTTTTTCCTGCTTCAGAAAAGATGTGTGGATATTCCAAAAATAAAATTAGGTAGAAATCCACAGCACTTAGCTATTATTAATACTTTATTTCATGACAATAAAGACATAACCCCCAAGGCATCAAATGCTGCTGTGGCAGTGGCATTATCCATATATATGAAATTTTCTCTGGTTCTTCCACACTTTTGTCTATGCTCTGAAGTCTTTCGTGTGTAGGGCTATGAGAGAGAAGTTGCAGAGGCTGCAAATGGTGTCTCAGATTAACTAAAGAGTGAGAGAATTATGCGGTTATGATCGGCTCTTGCTCATTCCAAACAACCAGAAGATGTGCAGCGTGGGATAGCTATGCTTGAAGGTCAGAACCAATAAATTTAGTACTAAAATGTGGCTACTAAAATTTAGTTTTTAGGCAATTTGATGAATGAAAAAATTGTTCGGAAGTAATTGACAGTTAAATTCTTGAAAAAGAGATTCAAAAGAACAAAAACATGACAGCGTTTACACCAAATGTAATAGAATAGCTTACTTTTGTATAGTTCAATGGGAATGGAACCAACTGGCAACTGCCGCTTATTATTTATGGATGAATTCTTTCTATTTCTATGTGCTTTGTAAATTTGTGGGGTCACTATTGGAGAAAAATTATTTAGATTTTGGGTATGTGTTGATTTGTTAACTTGTTTGTAGTTGTTGGGTTACATTTGCCACTTGATGAAGGGCCAGAAGAGTCGAAAAGAAAAATGGAAAGTGTTCGATTGGAACATGAAAACATGACTAGATTGGCGCTAGTTACTCTTCGGGGCAGAGGGGAAGTAAGGAGATTCTTTTAATTTTTTGAATTTTTGTATTTTGAGAATTATAAGTTGTTTTGTGCCTGTTGAATATGATATGTTGAGTAATATGAGCTTGGGGTGGATGATGGTAAATTTAAATTTGTTATTTTCTGTAAAATTCACTGGGGTGGGTTGGAATTTCTATCCCAAAATTAGTTTTTTTTCTTTATTTTCTTTTATTTCTCTTCTCAATGAAAACTTAGTGGCAATCAAGCAATGAAAATGTGTTATGTCTACCATATTTGGTTTTTCATCTTTTGAGCAACATTCCCTGCAGCCTTTGGTTGAATCGTTTTGCCTATGTCAAGCCGTGTCATGATTTTCTATTTGTAGCTATTATGTTTTTTCATTTGGAGCCTGACCACTATACAGGGGAATATATCCTCAATAAGTTTTCTTGTTGATTGGAGTGCAATAGCATTATTGGAAGATATTGTTGATCTCATCCGTGCTTAGAGATATTTTGTTATCCTTATTGCTGATAATAATAAAAAATAAAAAAATATAAAAAAAAAGGAAAAAAAAAAGTATGATTGGAATAAGCACTGAAAATGAGTCTAAGTCGATGTGATTGTTTTGCCAAGTAGTTTTTTAAATCTTCATAACCATATCAGATTCTATTGCTAACATTAACTCTTGTTTGTGATTGAACTACGTTTTTTCCTGCTTCAGAAAAGATGTGTGGATACACCAAAATAAAACTAGGTAGAAATCCCAAATCAGATTCAGTTTCACCCTTGCTGATGGTTTGAACTCAAGACTTGCGGTGACAGAAGCATCAGGAATGGTGTCTCTCTGTGCACTCTTTGGACTCTGACTTACCTGAGAAGTTGGTGTTGTCTCAACTTCTTTTGCTTGGACCTCAGCTTCTTTTTGACTCTGTGGTTCAGTATCCAGGATTGGAGACTCACCATTCTCATCCTCATTTGTCACTGGAGTAGGGAAACTTGTGTCATCTATAACCACATTGATTGATTCCATTAAAGATGAAGTTTGTAGGTTATAGATTCAAAAAGCCCTACTAGTGGTTGAATACCCTAGAAAAATACCTTCATCACTTCGGGAGTCAAATTTTCCTAAAGGCTCTCTATCTTTGAAAATGTAGCACTTACTCCCAAAAGTTTTGAAATATTTTACATTAGGTTTCAATCCCTTCCACAATTCATATAGAGTTTGTAAAGTGTCGGGCCTTAAATATACGCAATTTATGACATAAATAGCAATATTTAGGGCTTCAACCCAAAACTTTGGAGGAAGTTTCTTACTAAGGAGTATGACCCTAGCCATCTCTTGAACAACCTTGTTCTTCCTCTCAACCATTCCATTTTGTTGTGGAGTAATAGGTGCAGAAAATTCATGCTTAATTCCATGCATATCACAAAAATCCGAAAACGAACTGTTTTCAAACTCACGACCATGATCAGTTTGGATTCTCATGATACGCCCAATGGAAAGACCCTGTTCATTTTGGATTTTAAGGACTAAGGCCTGAAAAGCATCAAACGTATCAGATTTTTCCCTTAAAAAATTACCCATGAAACCAAGTAAAATCATCAGTAGTTAAAAAAATGTATCTTTTACTGTAGACGCGCCTTGGGCCTCGCTCTACGGTTCGGACTCCCCTGTTGTTTTGTTTGTTTTGTTGTTGCGGTTCGTAATCTGAACCAAAGAGTCCAACTCTAGCAAATCGTTTTGAGAAAAACAGATTTTGAAAAGAAGTGCCAAACATGGACTGCTTTGCCAGATACAGAGTCGCCACCTAAATATTTTTAAAACGGGAAATTTAGGAAACCCTGACTCGGTGCCGAAGGCCACGTGTCCGTCATCACCAAATGTCTTGGCTCGGGAGCCTGGGTACGATCGGCGAAGGTCAGCTATGAGCACCCCCTTTCGCCCGATCCGAAGACCGGCCTCTACTAACCGTGATATCCGATTTTGAAAACATTACATGTTCTTATTCCAATTATTAGCCTAGAATTACTATGTTATGCGCGCAGCAAACAAGTATAGACTAGATTGCCTAATTTGGAAATAAGCATTGCATATCCGTTTGTTTTGAAAATGCTTTGGAATTTGCTACTCGCAAGTAGGCTAAAACACGGATTTCAACGAGTTTTTTCCAACTCAAGCAATCCAACCTCCACCCACAGGCATTCAAACAGTTTATCTCATATGAGCACTTAGCCGCATGGTAAGCATACTGTTATGTTAACATTCACACGTATGCGGTATGCTAAAGCATAAATACTTACATCGTACTTCGTGCCAAAACAATAAACTAGTTAGCAAACATGCATGCCCTAATTCATGTTAGAGTAACTAATGCATCGCATGCAAAATGTGATTAGGATAGGCTCGGCTAACCCTAAAATGGCATGTGAAATGCAATCATTCGGTACACGTATTCAAGTCAAATTTGAAGATATAATGCGGTTTGTATGATGTACCGAGCCCGGTGCATGTCAACAAATGCATGGATGCACGCATGCATGGCATAAGGTATGCTAAAATAAACGTGCCCTAATTTACCATCATAAGCAGGTAAATAAAAGGGAAGAAAGAAATGGGGGTTGGAAGACATGCACACACTCACCCACACTTATTACAGATTTGCCCTCGCTCGGAGGGACCAAAATAATAATACAAATTAATTAACTACGCAAGCTAATTAAATATTACAAATTAATTAAATTAACAAATTAATTAATCTAAGAAAAACAGTAAACCGCCTCGAGGCGAGGGCTCAATGCATGCGCGCTCGGATTCCGCTCGGAATTGCACTGCCATGCCTAGCATGCCTCTGTTTTCCCTGCTTTGTTCCTCTGAAAACTGCCAAAGTCTCAAGGATGCCTTTCTGGACACTGAAGAATCCCACCGGCTGGAGGAAATGGCCACCGGCACTAGAATTTGGCCATCGGCACAAAATATATCCACCGGCCATTTATTGACTGTCGGTCGGCACTAAATACTGCCGCCGCGGCAATGAATTCCTGCAGAACCTGCAACTCACAGCAGCAGAGGGCAAAACTTGCATGGCAGCTCAATTCAAGCAATGTATGCACCAAACACATTCCTTATCATGTTTGTGACTCAAAGGAGGATGTGCCTCGACTCTCGGGCCACAATCACGCATTCCATCCATGCATGATGCCTAAAGAATCGAGTTGTGCACTTTCATGTCAAATGAAATGCAACTAAGCGAAAAAAAGAAGCCCAATCCCCATCACCAAATCAAGGGACAAGGCATGCATGCAAGATGCGTTGCAACCTAATCATGTTAGCTAGGATGCAACATGAGCATGTGAACAAACAATGCAAGCATACAAGCAAACATGAGGTAAGCATGCAAGCAAGCAAATGATGGTCTAAAACATGACTTAGGCAACTCCAAATAGGCCTAAAATCAGTGGCAAAATGCCCAAAAATGAGGGGTAAACACACATGCACACATGCAAGTAAGTTGGACCAACACTTTAAGCCTTAAACTAGCAACTTTCAAACACATTTTGAAAGGGGATATCATGGACAACTAGCATGCAATATAAGCTCTGAAATTCATGCTAGAATGTGGTGCCAAACCAAGCCAAATGAAGCAAACATAAGCACGCAAGCATAGACCAAGTACTTGAGGCAAGTCATGGAGCTTTGAAGCACATTTAATCACAACAAACATGGCATGCATTAAACAACTAAAAACAGATTTTTGGCATGTTAAAACAAGGCCAAAGGACTACTTAGATGGCATCTAAGTGGCTCCAATTCAAAGGCATGCATAATGGTCAAAGCATAAGGCATACAACACATGCTCTCAAAGCAATAAAGAGGCGACTAAGGCAAGCATACGGGCATGCCAAAGGGACTGAAATTACATGTTGGGTGGTTCCAAACCACCAAAATGATGCAAGCAACACATGCTACACATGCACATACTTGAGGCATACAAGCCCGGCAAGCCACAAATGCAAAGGAGCTATACTAAACATGCCAAAATCAACCCAAACGACTATGGACAGACCTAAAGCATGGCAAAATAAGCACAAAACATTCATAAGTCTAAGCCTAAATCATGCTCAAACAAAGGCTAACAACCTAAGGCATGTTAAGGAATTACAAGGCATTACATGGCAACTACACTAATCATGAATGGAGCACCAAAACCAACACACAACATGATTATATTATGGCATAATAAGCATGAAATGTGGCCTAGACATGATCAACACACACTTGAACATAAGGCTCCTTAAGAGACCAAAAATGGCCCCTTTCAAGGACAACAAGGAGAGGGGGTGGCCCTCCCTTTTGGAGACTTCAAGGCACCCTCTCCCACTGAAATCCTTCAAGATTTCAGTGGTGAAGAGGCCCAAACACCAAGGTCTCGAAACTTGCACAAAATAGCACAAAATAAGGCCTTTCAAGGCCTAAGAGGGGTCAAACTTCCCCAAAGCACAAAACACTCTTAATAAACAATCAAGAGGGCCTAAAAACAGAACCTTTTTATGTTATACACTAAACACAAAAACAGCTTTAAGATAGGTAAAAAAGGGATGCAAAAATGGGGAATAAAAGGCAAGTTTCTCACCCTTGTTGACCTTCTTCACAAGTGTTGATGTTGTTGCTTCCTTGGGCTCAAATCTAGCCAAGAACCTCAAGAACAACCTCTTGGAACCTCAGAAACCAAGAAAAGGTGAAAGACTAGGTGCTTGTGTGCAATAATATGAACAAATGCACCTAGAACACTTAAGAAAGAGAGGTATAGAGATATGATATGTATCAATTCTAGACCTAAAACCAGAACTCTCTCTGAGTTGTTTCTCTCTCCAAAAAGCCAACCCTAAAGCCAAGGGGGGAGGGCTCCTCTTATAGAGGAGCCAAACTTGTAAAGCTTGTCAAGTAAGCTAACAAGAGGTCCATCCCTCCATACACGTGTATGGAGGGGAAGCCAATGCAGGACAGCTGCCTTAAAATATCTGAAAAAGCAACTGAACAGTAGTCGGCTAGCCAAAAATGTCATTTTGACAAAAATGACTGCCGACTGTAGACACCCCATTTTTGACCGACCTTAAGATTCAGACGTCACCGATTGAGCGCTCGGTGGTGTTGCATATCGTGCTCATTCAAAAGTCCCAGAGTCGCGGCCGTGCGCCCTGCCTCCGAACTTCCGAATCCTCTTCTGTGCCTTGTCTCGGTTTGCGAACCAGACTCGGTTTTCTCTATTTTCTTTCCTGAGGGAAGGGAGTAGTCCTGTAGGCTATCTCTCGGTGGCCGTGCGCTACTTTTCGTGGCCGTAGGCCATTTTGCCCATTTCGGAGCCCGGTTCCCGGTTCTCGGAGCCGTCAGGCCGTGTGCCTCGGTTCGGGACCGCCCAACCGTCTCCGATTCCTCCGGTTCTTGGCACATACCTCTGTTTTATCATAACAAGGCACCCTGGGGTCGCAGATACCCACTTCGTGGCTGAATGCCACTTTCGGTGCTTATAGCCGGTTTTCGGGCCCCGAACCTCGCGGTTTGGCCCCCGAGCTTTCATTTCGCATCGGATTTCTCTAGTTTTTGGCAGGTACCTCTGTTTTGTCATACCGAGAAACCCTGGGGTCTCAGATACCCACTTCGCTGCTGAACACCACTTCCGGTGCCTACAGCCCATTTTCGGGACCCCGAACTGCGCGGTTTGGGCCCGAGCGTTCATTTCTCATTTGTTTTTGTTCAATTTTGGCAGGTACCTCTGTTTCAGCATTAGGAAGAATCACTGGAGGGTAGGAGGCTAGCAATTATCCCAGATAACCAGTTTCGCTCCTCCGGCGCCCGTTTTGCTCACTTCCGGGCCAATGTTGAACACCCTAGGCCATTTTCTTCCAACCAAAGCTACATATTTGTGATGAGGGCACATGGGAGGACCCTAAGAAGTGATGGGTCGGCAGCATGAGCAATTGTCAGAATATGTGTGATCCTTCTTTTGTGAATGCAGATTCTCCTCCTTCAGATGCAATGTTGTGACTCCTGCTTCAGTGTTGCCACATCCGACCATGGAACCTTGTTCTACACATCTTAGAGGATCCTAAAAGTTGGTGGTCGGCCAGAAATTGTTGTTTTTCATTTTTGAGCCTCTCCTTCAAGCTCTATGTTGTGACTCCTGCTTCAGAGTTGCCAGATTCCGACCTTGGGCCTTATTCTACACATCTGGGAGGACACCATTGCTTGGTGGTCGGCCAGCAATTTTCATCTTCATTTTTGGGCATGGCCGGCCGGCCAGGGTGAGTGGCTGGCCGACCAGGTGGGGTGGCCGGCCGGCCACCTCCCAGAAATTTACCTGGCCGGCCAGCTTTCTGCTTTCCAGCTCTTTACAGCTGTCCGGATATTTTCTTGAAATATCTCCCCCATCCGGGGGATATTTTGGGAGGGAATGCTTGGATGCAATTCCCTCCCTTTTACACCTTTTCTTCCCTATTTGAAGGCTTGGCCTCCTCCTTTGTTGAGGTTACAACATTTGACCTTAAGAGCTCTTCTTCAAAAACCTCCATTTTCCATAGCCAAAGTTCAAAAAACCTTTGAGTCCTAGGCCAATCCTTCACCAACCCTAAGCCTACCATTCCACTTCCATTCCAGCAGCAAGAAGGGGTTCCTCAGAGGCTAAGAAGCAACTTTCATCAAGGCAAGAGGTAGCAAAAACTTGATCTTCAAGGGTAAGTCCCCATTTCCCTTTTTCTAGCATTATTTTGCTTCAAAGTTTTACCCTACCTGTGATCTGTTTGGGTTCTGACCCCTTATGGTTTTGTGCTTATTTTGAGCCCTTCTACAACATTGTAGAAGGGCTCAACCCTGTTTGGTGTCTCCTTGATATACTTCTTCAATATCACTCTTTAGGCCATTGTTTGCATGCTTTATTTGCCTTATGAGTAATCTGATTTCGGGACTGATGTAAACTGTTAGTGGGCTTATATTGAGCCCCTCTTCAACATTGAAGAAGGGCTCCATCATGTTTGGTAACTCTAGCATGCACTTCCTTTGAAATGCTTCCATTTTACCGTAAAATTGCATGATTGTTTTGGCCTATTTGTGATCTGAGTTGGAACTTGAATGATACTGTGATTGTGCTTATTTTGAGCCCCTCTTCAACATTGAAGAAGGGCTCAACCTGGTTTTCTTGCTCTACATATCACTTGCTTTGAATTCTTGTTCCACTCCCATTTTGCATGCATTTTTAAGCTCACCATGCTTCGGATTTCAGCCTTAATCAGGCTTAGAGAGTGCCTTTTTTTGGTCCATTATTCATTATTTGTTAAGGGTCTCAGGCCATTTGATGACTGGTTTTGGTACTTGTTTTGTAATCCTTCAATTTACCGTAAAATTGCATGTTTGTTTAGGCTTGCTTAGCCACTGATTTGAGTCTTCATCAGGCTTAGAAAGTGTCTTAGAATTGTCTATTCTTCATCATCTTTTGTTAAGGGTTCAAAATTGTTTGATGCTTGCCTATGGTACCTCATGTTGTAGCCCCTTATTGGCTCATTTTTGCATGCCATTTTGAGCATATCCACACACTGAATTGGAGGATCTCATCTACTGTAAATATGCATGTTTTTGGCCCCTCTTCAATTTTGTAGAACTGTTTTTTTCTGGTTTGAGCATTGTATATACTACTTGCTTTGTAATTCCTCTCTTTTTCCCCGTTTTGCAAGCTATTTTTGCCATGCTTGTGGTTGTTATTTAGCCTTGCTTTGTACTGAAAAAATGCCATATTTGGGGCTGCCTTGCTACTGTTTTTTCTGTCATGTATCAATTTTGCATGTTTAGCATAGCCGTAGGCCATTTCGGGTACTTAGAATCACATTTCGGGATGATTTCATGCATCGGTTGTCATTTCGTACCATTTCGGGACTGTTTTCCCTTTCATTTAGGTGCTGAAATTTGGTTTGCATGCTTGCATGTCATTTCCCGTGCTATTTCATGCCTTCGGGCCATGCCTCGGTTTGCGTGCCCGTGGGTACGCACTTCGAGGCACCTCTGTTTTATCCGACGGCATCTGACGTGAGTGTGGCTGAGGTCCACTCATGTCAGTATAAGCCCAATTTTGCATTCCATCTCATTTTGTCATCGCCTCGGTGTGCGTGCCTGTGGGCACACATTTCGAGGCACTTCGATTTTATCCGATTCTCATTTTGTCATCGCCTCGGTGTGCGTGCCTGTGGGCACACATTTCGAGGTACTTCGGTTTTATCCGATTTCCATTTTCATCATCGCCTCGGTGTGCGTGCCTGTGGGCACACATTTCGAGGCACTTCGGTTTTATCCGATTCTCATTTTATCATCGCCTCGGTGTGCGTGCCTGTGGGCACACATTTCGAGACACTTCGGTTTTATCCGATTTTGCACTTCATATCATCGCCTCGGTGTGCGTGCCTGTGGGCACACATTTCGAGGCACTTCGGTTTTATCCGATTTTGCACTTCATATCATCGCCTCGGTGTGCGTGCCTGTGGGCACACATTTCGAGGCACCTCGGTTTTATCCGATTTGCATTTCACATCATCATCGCCTCAGTTTGCGTGCATGCGTGCACGCATTTCGAGACGTCTCATTTTCATAGCATTGTGCATACTAGGCTGTATCTTAGTTGCATTTCATGCATATCATGCATATCGCATCGTGTTCGGGATAGGAGTTAGCCCGGGCACGGGAAACGAGGCATGTTTCGTACTCCGAGTGACGAACGGGTCTCAATTCCCCAGTCACCGACACTCCGGATAACCCATGATGGAGTTAGTTTTCATTGTAGCATTCATCCGCATTCATCCCATATTGAGTTGTGCAATCCGATTCCTCGGCCATCATGCATCGATATGCGTGATTGGTGGCACGAGGATCGAGGCATGCATATATTTGTGAAATACATTGCTATGCCCTTTTCCTGCTCTCTGTTGCAGCAAGATAAGGAATCAGCAACTTTTCGGAGTTTGGCGCGCGTTTCAAGAAAAATTGCAAACAGAGGCTAGATTGGGCATCCCAGTGGATTTCCGCGCAACACAGTCCAGCATACATCATTCATCAGAAGTGAGGCAGCCCCCTGGCTTGTATGCCAGTTTGCAGTCTTTATTAGAAATCTGTATATTATTTCGGACTGTAATATTTCGGACTGTAATATTCTTTCATGTCGGACTGTATTATTATTTATTCGGACCCTCTGCGCGAGGGCATAACTGTAATAAGTGTGCGTGAGTGTGATGTATGTCTTCCAACCCCACGTCTTTCTTCCCTTTTATTTATCCGCTTATGATGGTTAGATTAGGGCATATTTCAATTAGCATACAGTATGATAGCATGTTTGCATCATTCATCTGTTTTGCACGCACCGGGCTCGGCGCATCATACAAACTGCATTTGTATTTCAATTCCAAATTGAATACATGTTAGTCGTAGCATTCCACATGCCATGTTTAGAATAGCCGAGCCTGCTATAGTTGCATTATTGCATGTGTTGCATTAGGCATTCCTGTATATCTAGGATCATGCATGATTTCTAATGTAGCTTCCTGTTTTGGCTTGGAGTACTCGGTGAGTTTTATGCTTTAGCATCCTTGCATGCGTGTGAGTGTTGCCATGATAGCATGCTTACCATGAGGCTATGTGCTTATGTGATATAACTAACTGCCTTGAATGCCTGTGGGTGGAGGTTGGGTTATCTGAATGGGACAATTCATCAATCATGTTTTTCTAAGCCCACCTGAGGGTGGCAAATCCGCGTTTTTAGCCTACCTGCGGGTAGCACCATCAAACCATTTTCAAATGTTTGTTCCAATTCAGGTGACTCAGTCTATACTTATTTGCTGCGAGCATCACATAGTAAACCTAGGCTAATAACCGGAATAAGAACTCACAAAGTTTTCAATCAGATATCATGGTTAGTAGAGGCCGGTCTTTGACCGGCGAGCGGGGGTGCTCACGATGTGACCTTCCCCAATCGTACCCAAGTTCCCGAGCCAACTTTGGTGATGACGGACACGTGGCCTTTGGCACCGAGTCAGGGTTTTCTAAATTTCCCATTTAAAAAAATATTTAGGTGGCGA
>JAPPVO010000687.1:0-12162 GCA_030407325.1 Camellia japonica | reverse complement strand
CGGACCCCCCGTCGAGAGGGCAAATGTGAATAAGGGTGCCTGTGTGTGTGCATGTCTTCCAACCCATTTCTTTCTCCCTTTTACTTCTTAGCTTTCGATGGTTAGTTTTAGGGATGCTTCGATTAGCATCCTTATGATTGTATGCGTGCATCATTTATTTGTCTTGCATGCACCGGGCTCGGCGCATCATACAAACTGCATTGTATTTCAAATACACTTCTTTGAATACGTGTTTCAAAGCATGTATCAAAGTGTTGCATTCATATGCCATTTTAGACAGTCGAGCCTAATTAGTTGCATTTTTGCATGCGTTGCATTAGGCATTTAACATAGTTAGGATCATGCATGATTTCTAACTAGTTTATTGTTTTGGCTCGGAGTACACTGTAAGTGTTTATGCTTTAGCATCCTTGCCATGAGGCTAGTTGCTTAACTGCTACAACTGCATGAATGCTTGTGGATGAAGGCTTCATTACTTGAATTGGAACAATTCATTAAAATGTGCGTTTTAAGCCACTTGGAGTGGGAAAATCATGTTGTTTTAAGCCCACTTGAGGGTGGCAAATCCGCATTTTAGCCTACTTGTGAGTAGCACTTTCAACCATTTTCGAAAAACAAACATGAGATGTTTTGTCACGCCCCAAACCCGCCCCTAAAAATTTTGGGCATGACCCATTCGAAAATGGACACCAAACCTGATAAATATTATCTATGGGGCCTGGACGGAAGCATTTAATGTCATACAATAGTATAAAATAATATCCATTGAGCTACCACTACTATGCCAGGATCACAGACAAAACATAATGCAGATAAATATACATTGACGTGCATCTGGAGATGGCTAAATACATATACATATACATCAAGCTTAATAAACACTTAGGGTATAAATTAAAACTTAGCAAAACTTCATAACTTGAACGGTCAACACCTAAGAATCTAGATACTCAAGGCTTGGCAACTGGTAACGGAAGCCACGGGTTAAGGTTGACCCCCAGGTTGAGTGCCTACAGAAACAGACATAAAATAACGTGAGTCAAGCTCAGTGAATAATAGTACGTAAATCATGTAATGTTCAACTCAAACAATAAAATATATAACTGCAGAAGTGTATGATTAACTACATTCTGTAAAGATGTCTCAAACACACATGGGTCTAATTTCCTTAACAGAGCAGCTTTAAGTCCCGCATGAACAGAAATACAGAATGGCCATATGCCTAAAATGACAAAACAGCCTATCAGCCCAGAAATAACAGAATAGCCTTTCGGCCCAGAACAGCCTTGCGGCCCAGAACAGCCTTTCGGCCCAGAACGTACAATTATGCACGTATAACCTTTTAGCCCAGAACATACTACTATGTACGTATATCTTTTCAACATTTCATTCTCATTGAGTTCCAATCAACACATATGCTAATATCGTAACTGACGGAAATCAGAATGATATTAACGAACATTATGTTACAAAACATACATTGAATCAAACAGAAGTTAATATCATGTTATAGCATAGCACAACCGAAACAGTAATAGAAATAACTTCAGTTTTCTTAGAATACCAGTCTGCTTAATAAGGACAGAATAACCCACATTCTAACGTGAGTCTCATAATAATGTTAAACATTTACATGCGTATCATAGATTCTCAACGACTTCGGGTCTATGTGTAACACAATGGAATATTCTCAGTTTCATACAGATATTTGGTTTAAAGATAAACATAATCCCATTTATTCATTAAGAATTGCTTATAGATAATAGAAATTATTATTCGTCATTGACAGAGCAGGGTCATTTCAAAGTCATACCGATGTATGCCAATCTTTCAACGTTCACATTGACTTTCAACCATCATAAATGTTTGTGTAACACTTACAAGAAACAGGGCGTTAGTAATAATAATTATCGATGCTAAATAAAATGTATATCTTTGTACTATTACTCACAGTGCATTGGCGAAGCATTTATTCCTCCCGAAGCGTGTCCTACACACATATGAAGTCTTACATTAATTCTTTAAATTATTTCCCCTAATTTTCCTTTCTCATTTTAACATGACTTACAAGACCCATAACAAGATTCATTCGTAATTTTTAACATTATTTCAAAACATCTTAGAAATCTAATTAAACTTGTTCACATATCATTCAACACCCCAATTTCATTATTTTACTTCCAATTTGGCCCAATTCATGGGTTATCAACATCAATCACTTAGGGTTTCAAGAAATAATGAAGATTGTCAACAAAAGTTCCAACTTCTTAAATCACCACTTTATATTCCACTATTCTCAATAATTATACATTTAGGATTTACAATCCACCATTTTAACTCATCAATTTAACTCTCAACACCTTCAAACCCCAAACCCCCCCCCCCCCCAATTCTTATACTATACACCACATGCTCCAAACATGGAAATTCGCACTTTAATACAATGAAATACCACAAATCTATCTCTTAAGGTAAGTATTGAAGGGAATTAGAACCTCTACCTCAAGAACCAAGCAAGAAAACTAAGCTTTGAGAAGAATCCTTCACAATCCCGAATTCCAATCGGTTGAAAATATAGATCTTCAAGCCTTCTCCATCTTTGATGTAAGAACCATGGTAGATTGTTGATCAAAGTAGAGGAAATCAAGGATTTGGGGCTAGGGTTTCGGACTTAGGCAAGAGGGAAGAAGAGGGGAAAAGAAAAATGGAAGAAATGATCTCAAAACCCGTTTTTTAAAGCTGCTGTCCGTAATTTCCGCTCGAGCGGACTGATTTCCGCTCGAGCGGACCTGCCCTCAGCACAGAACTCGAAACTTTGAACAGGTACAACTCTTCCATCCGGACTCCGTTTTAGGTCGTTCTTGTGTCCAAATTGAAGCCCCGGAAATAAGCTTTCCAATGGTTCTAACCTCACATCCAAATTCAAAGTGTGGAAAAAGAAAAGGGCAAATGCGTGACGGTTGGTCGTAAACGAATTATTCAAATTAAGGTTTTTGGTCCAATCTCACTTTACCATCATCTTATCATCTCAATCAATATCCCAAAATAAGGTAAGAACATTTCAAATACACTAAGAAGGTCATCAAAATGAGCCCTCATACTTCAGAATCAAACTTAACCAGGCGACCCGCTCGAGCGCCCAACCTTGCGCTCGAGCGTGTAGACCAACAAAGTCGTCCGCTCGAGCGTCAACTCCCCCGCTCGAGCGGAGAATCACAACTGCCAGAATATTAGGCCGTCTGCAAAATTGCTGGGAACCCCGAAAGTCCGCTCGAGCGGCCACTCCTCCGCTCGAGCGGAGGAAAGAATTTCTGGGTCGTTACATCCTTCCCTCCTTACAAAAATTTCGTCCTCGAAATTTGAGAAAACCAAATAGAAAACAGGTCAAACATAAACAGAAACACACCCTGTAATGTTCCAAAACTAGATCCAAACTGAGTATAGGAAAGGATCACAAATATTTTGATCAACATACACGCATCATAATTTCAACGGGCAAGGAACAACACTAACCATTTATAATCCCAAGGCCCATAACAACTTCTCACTTAACAACTAAGTGCACTACGTTTAGTGAATGCTCAAAACTCAATTTCAAAGACAATTCACATTGTACGGTCCAACACCAAAATTTCCAATTGCACTTCAATTAACGGCATCACTAACTCTTTATTTCATTGACATTTAAAAACATGGAATAGTGAAGACCATCATATAATTACCCCTTAAAGACACTCACATAGAGGAGTTCCTACTCAACTTCAAAAGAGGGCAATCAACAGATCAAACATACCGTAAGCTTTAAAATCTCTACACCCTTTTCATTTCCTCACTTACTTCTTTTTTATCAATCCTTATTTCTTCCTATGCGTAAGAATATATATGTATAGAGATGGTCACAGATACATAATCAATTTCAAATAATTAAACCTTTAAGGTCTCCGATTTCTTATTCAATTATGCGAAATAAATTCCCACAGCATGCATTAAGTTCAATCATAATGAAAGTACCCTCCATGAAGTCTCTAACTAAGTCAGCCCAGCTGTAAAAGTTCCTACACAATTTTGATCAGAGAGTACATGTTCGAACTTATCTTCTAATGTAATCTACTCAGTGGTACATGACCATTACATAGTTCCCAGAATAACTTAATTACGTGGTTAGACTTAAATCCGATTATGCCTCATTGAATCAGAGCTTAGCACTTACCAAATAGGTTCTGCCTAAGAGGTACCATATCTTCCATTTACAAAACATATTAAAATCGTATCATTATGTAGATTTTAAACCACCTTCTCTACTTCTTGACAAAATCTGAACAGTGGGAAGAAGAATCCCCATTATAGACACCTGGTCATGCCGTCATAAGTTTAAATCTAAATAAGAAATGCAATTATCAAAACAAAGCTAGAAATTGAATTCAAAATCATACTTGACTAATCATTCATAACCGTAAGGTATAACATTTTCCTTTACTAGCACAAATCAATTTGGCCTCTCTCTTTCTTTCTTTCTTTTTTTTTTTCCACTATTCAAACGATTCTTCCTTTTCTTACGGGAAAACACGAGGTCAATCGCAGTGTTTCGTATTCACAACTTGTAATTATAGGGGGGTCAGTAAACGGTCATACAACATTTAGAGACCAGCCATCTGGCTCAATCAGTTAACAGAAATAAAGTTTCCAGTTATCTCTCGCACGTAAATTCTCCCAGGTTCATTCATATAATTATAACTCTTATTACGTATACAGTAACCATAAAAAAAAAATCATATCCTTCCAGAGTATATAAAAGCAACAACTTATGCAATAGTACAACAAAGGAGCAATTTGATTTCGTGACATCAAGGTTCAGAATTCTTAATATTAATTCAATGTGGTAGTCAATCAATTTGTAATCATGTAGTGAATATTGTCCAGAGTTGTCTAAACATGTAAAATAAGGTAAATGTCCAATAGGTATTGCTAACCCATTAACAAAATGGAATATTTCCATGCCCTTTTGTTTTCACCAAAATCATAACTTCCATATAGGTGATATAGAACAATGTCACAACCTCTAACATTTGCATAGTTACATAAAACAGTTCACAGGAATGATTTTCTCAATCTTAAGTCACTTAATATACAAAGACAGAATTTGAATTCCTGCAGTAGCTTAGCTACTTACTGATCATTTAGGTTCACTTCGAAGTAGTCAATAGCTGCCCTTTTTCTTTCATTTTTTTTTTACCACCCTCATATATTACAAATCACAGATTTCACAACCAAATCCCAATTACACGTAAACTGAACTCATTCGACACTATCAATCTACATCATGTTATGACATAGCATAAACTGAACAGATAAATAGAAGCATATTCGTACAGATTCTTAGTTATACTTGAATCAGAAACAAAAATCAGAACTTATACTTGATCATAATCCACCCGTACAAGACCGTCGGTGGCAAGAGATATCTTGTAACATACTTATACCACGGTATTTTTACCCCCGGGCAAGGGCCCTTAATACTTTTACATACATGAATCATCATTCCTTAATTCGTAACATAACGTATCAGAAAATGAAGCAGTGCTTATCATATCATGTCATTATCGTGCACTTAACAAAATAGAATAAGTCACTTCTTACATGGGTCCAACTATTATCCAAAACATAACTTATCAAAATACATATCACAATACCTTTTTTAAATTATAGGTCCGAACAATACCATAACAAGAAAGACATCACTATCTCATAACTAAATCTTTCATACTTGGTGTTTAAGCAATTTATGACAACTGAAACAGATTCAGATACATGCTCATAATCATATTCATATTTAAATTTTGCATAAGATCATATATGGCTAACTATCAGATCAGGTAGGTCTGAAGACCACAACAGGTAGGTCCGGAGACCACAACAGGTAGGTCCAAAGACCACAACAGGTAGGTCCGGAGACCACAACAGGTAGGTCTAATGACCACAAAGTTGATACCAACAGCCACGGTATTGTTACCCCCGGGCGAGGGCCATAGGAATTAAGGGTGCCACAATTTCTTATACCATTTTAACAGATTGGCATGTTGGCCTAGAATTATCAGATTGGCCTTTCAGCCCAGATAGCCTTTTGGCACAGATATATTAGGAATATACAGAAGTGTGTATGGATTCAAGAGGTGGCTCGTACGAATTCTAGAGGTGGCTCCCACTAAAGTGTAGCACTTAGTTCCGTACAGCACTTTGCTCCACACCAGAAGTCAATAAGTCTCATCATATCATATCATAAGCAAAACGAGTATCATAGCGGAACAATCTTAATGTCATCAAAACAGGCTTTTCAAAAATCAATCATTTCGTATAATAGACATGAGAGGTATAATAGTCATGGTTCATAATCGTTAACGTAAACAGATTACTCTTAACGTTGCTATCAGTCTTTTCATATGCACTAAGGATGTCATGCATGAAGCCTAAGTCTTTTCTAGACATCCTACAGCTCAATGGATCCGTGTGTGAGATAGCAACTCGTGCTCTGATACCACCTGTCACGCCCCCCCCGCCCCTAAAAATTTTGGGCATGACCCATTCGAAAATGGACACCAAACCTGATAAATATTATCTATGGGGCCTGGACGGAAGCATTTAATGTCATACAATAGTATAAAATAATATCCATTGAGCTACCACTACTATGCCAGGATCACAGACAAAACATAATGCAGATAAATATACATTGACGTGCATCTGGAGATGGCTAAATACATATACATATACATCAAGCTTAATAAAAACTTAGGGTATAAATTAAAACTTAGCAAAACTTCATAACTTGAACGGTCAACACCTAAGAATCTAGATACTCAAGGCTTGGCAACTGGTAACGGAAGCCACGGTTAAGGTTGACCCCCAGGTTGAGTGCCTACAGAAACAGACATAAAATAACGTGAGTCAAGCTCAGTGAATAATAGTACGTAAATCATGTAATGTTCAACTCAAACAATAAAATATATAACTGCAGAAGTGTATGATTAACTACATTCTGTAAAGATGTCTCAAACACACATGGGTCTAATTTCCTTAACAAAGCAGCTTTAAGTCCCGCATGAACAGAAATACAGAATGGCCATATGCCTAAAATGACAAAACAGCCTATCAGCCCAGAAATAACAGAATAGCCTTTCGGCCCAGAACAGCCTTGCGGCCCAGAACAGCCTTTCGGCCCAGAACGTACAATTATGCACGTATAACCTTTTAGCCCAGAACATACTACTATGTACGTATATCTTTTCAACATTTCATTCTCATTGAGTTCCAATCAACACATATGCTAATATCGTAACTGACGGAAATCAGAATGA
The DNA here is from genome assembly GCA_030407325.1 of Camellia japonica. NCBI lineage: Eukaryota > Viridiplantae > Streptophyta > Magnoliopsida > Ericales > Theaceae > Camellia > Camellia japonica. Next base: position 4,810 of record JAPPVO010000687.1, on the reverse strand, counting down.
TATTAACGAACATTATGTTACAAAACATACATTGAATCAAACAGAAGTTAATATCATGTTATAGCATAGCACAACCGAAACAGTAATAGAAATAACTTCAGTTTTCTTAGAATACCAGTCTGCTTAATAAGGACAGAATAACCCACATTCTAACGTGAGTCTCATAATAATGTTAAACATTTACATGCGTATCATAGATTCTCAACGACTTCGGGTCTATGTGTAACACAATGGAATATTCTCAGTTTCATACAGATATTTGGTTTAAAGATAAACATAATCCCATTTATTCATTAAGAATTGCTTATAGATAATAGGAATTATTATTCGTCATTGACAGAGCAGGGTCATTTCAAAGTCATACCGATGTATGCCAATCTTTCAACGTTCACATTGACTTTCAACCATCATAAATGTTTGTGTAACACTTACAAGAAACAGGGCGTTAGTAATAATAATTATCGATGCTAAATAAAATGTATATCTTTGTACTATTACTCACAGTGCATTGGCGAAGCATTTATTCCTCCCGAAGCGTGTCCTACACACATATGAAGTCTTACATTAATTCTTTAAATTATTTCCCCTAATTTTCCTTTCTCATTTTAACATGACTTACAAGACCCATAACAAGATTCATTCGTAATTTTTAACATTATTTCAAAACATCTTAGAAATCTAATTAAACTTGTTCACATATCATTCAACACCCCAATTTCATTATTTTACTTCCAATTTGGCCCAATTCATGGGTTATCAACATCAATCACTTTGAACAGGTACAACTCTTCCATCCGGACTCCGTTTTAGGTCGTTCTTGTGTCCAAATTGAAGCCCCGGGAATAAGCTTTCCAATGGTTCTAACCTCACATCCAAATTCAAAGTGTGGAAAAAGAAAAGGGCAATTGCGTGACGGTTGGTCGTAAACGAATTATTCAAATTAAGGTTTTTGGTCCAATCTCACTTTACCATCATCTTATCATCTCAATCAATATCCCAAAATAAGGTAAGAACATTTCAAATACACTAAGAAGGTCATCAAAATGAGCCCTCATACTTCAGAATCAAACTTAACCAGGCGACCCGCTCGAGCGCCCAACCTTGCGCTCGAGCGTGTAGACCAACAAAGTCGTCCGCTCGAGCGTCAACTCCCCCGCTCGAGCGGAGAATCACAACTGCCAGAATATTAGGATGTCTGCAAAATTGCTGGGAACCCCGAAAGTCCGCTCGAGCGGCCACTCCTCCGCTCGAGCGGAGGAAAGAATTTCTGGGTCGTTACATCCTTCCCTCCTTACAAAAATTTCGTCCTCGAAATTTGAGAAAACCAAATAGAAAACAGGTCAAACATAAACAGAAACACACCCTGTAATGTTCCAAAACTAGATCCAAACTGAGTATAGGAAAGGATCACAAAGGGGCATCTAAAGCCTTGGGGGTTTTTATCAGAAAGGGGCATCTAAAGCCTCTTGAACCACGCCTACCACCAAATAACCTCCCTCCAACACATAACCCGGCCAAATATTGTGCCTTTCACCAACAGCACGGTTATGACACCGACCAGTGCCACAGATTACGTCATGAGATTCAAGATCTCATTGACGACAAGGTGATTGTGCCTCCCGACAAGCCAAATGTCACCACCAACCCACTCCCACCACATAACAACAACCCCCCTCCACCCAAGCAGATAAACCTGATCCAAACCGCGGCCATTCCATATGACCCAAGCATATACATCACACCCTCCCACCTACCCAAGCCTGAGGTGTTCATCCCAGACAGCACAGACTTGTGCATAATGAGCACCTCCCTAACCCAACCCAAGAGGCTTTTCTAGATCAGTGTGGTCCAGGAGGATGGACCAAGTCAGGGGCTAGACGACCTAGCAGAGCTGGAAGAGGGCGTCGCCAATCTACAGTTCTTTGACGAGCAGGACCCAGGAGATATGAACATCAACTGGTTTGATTTAAATGGGTCAATAGACAATACAGGGTGGCTCAGCGACTAGCCGGATATGGTTGAGGTGCCTCGACCAAAACAAGGTCAATCAGAGACGGGAACATCTATAGTGGCCTGAATGGCCGAGAATCAGCAGGAATCGCCGGAGAGCACCGGTGCTAAGAATTTTGCTCGGGACTTGGGCAGTTTGTGTGTAGCGGACACAGAGCAGGAAGATATGCTAAGGCATTTTGAACAAGAGAGAATCGAGAATGAAGACAGGGCTAGAAAAGCCAAGGCCCCTGCGGGGACAGAATGTGCTGTGAGCATAGAAACCGCTACAGCGGAACCGAACAATTGTCTGTTGGTTGCCGATGGGATGTGGTGGGAAGACGACGACTTACGTCTTGCCCACACTAACGAGGACTGGGGATAGAACCAACCAGGTGACACCTGGTATATTGAGGAGGTCGACCATATGACCCAAAGTGGGCGGTACTTCAAGCCCCCAAGGACAATGAAGTAGAGAGGTAGAAAGAAAAACTACTAGAGGAGGAAGCTGTGCTGAAACAGCTAAAGAAAATTCAAGCAGACATCTCCATCTGGGGACTGCTTATGGCCTCGAGGGTTCACAGACAGGCTGTCCTTACAGCCATGGACAGAGCCAAGCTTTCAATTGATGCAACTCCTGAGCAGTTGGTAGGGCTCGTTTTCCCGGGAGGAGATTCCCCAACCTTGACCTTCACAGACAAAAAGCTGCTGCCTGAGGGCTCTGATCAAAACAAGCCGCTCTATATCTCTATAGAGTGTAGAGAGAAATGGATACCGGTGGTCCTGGTCGACACGGGATCTGCAATCAACGTATGTCCATCGAGAACGACGTATGCTATCGGGTTAAGGCCCGCGTATTTCGTTCCTATAGCCTAGGTGATACGGCCCATTGATAACACCAGTCGGGAGGTAATGGGGACAATATAGATGAAGACTCAGGTTGGCCCGGGACAACAGGACATTGAATTCCACATCTTGGACGTCGTAGCCACCTTCAATCTACTCCTTGGGCGGCCGTGGCTGCACCAGGTGAAAGCCGTCTCTTCCACTTTACACCAGATGCTGAAGTACCCCCACGGGAAGGAGGTGGCAATTATTTTTGGGAATTCTTCAATACATCCGCCGCCAGAGGTTTCTACACTAGTTCTGGATATTGAGCATGGCACGGAGGATGTATTTCTGTCAGGATTCACCCTAGCTGAGGCTCGAGTTGTACAGGATATGCTGGCCGTTGATGAGGGGCTATACGTCAATGCACAATCTATCTACCTTATGAACAAGCTTCAACACATGCCCGGAATGGGATTAGGGCGCAGTGGCCGGATGGGCATCGCGGCATCGACTGAAGTACCGCATAACCCATATACCTTTGGCTTAGGCAACTCGCCTACCAAGGAGGATTGGCTGAGGAAAGGAAGAGAGATGGTTGGAAGAGCCGGAGCTAAACAAGCCGGGAAGCACTATGAGTTAGTGCACAGACCTATCCAGGGGACCTTGAACGGACGCTTTGTCCGGGAGGGGGATGATTTCCTGTTCTGCGGCTTTCTAGAGCCATGGCTGAATCTAGAGAGGCGGCAGTTGCCGGGTTTTGAGATCTTTGACTTGCAATTACCGGGGTTGAAGTTGCCGAGGAGCAGACAGACCCACCAGCTGAGGCTGAGCAGTGCAAGGAGAAAGATTCCAAGAGCACAGAAATTGAGATGGGGGTAGCATTGGCAAGTCTCCTCTTAGATCCTTAGATCGTACCGGAGTGCTTGGGGGATAACTTCTCAGTTTCCATGATCGAGGATCAATCGGCCATGGGCCTATTTTCTGGCATTCTCGACGCATCCATCGCACCCTCCCTCGTCTGGCAGTACGAGGAAGGATTTTTATCGAGCAGTTCTGAATCAGGTAGCGAACCGGAATCTGATTCCACAGAGTCTGTGGAGTCGGAATCAGATTCCAGTTCTTCTGAGTCTGAGTCAGGTATTCCTGGGGATGATAACCCGAATGCCACTGTCCCGTCCAGGTCGTCTTTTTCTTTTTCCTTTGAGTCTGTTGTAACCGAAGGATCATACGGACTGGATGTTATCAATGAGAACTATACAGCTGTGGCTTCTGAGTACTTTTATGTGCCTTTAATTTATTACATTAATTAGGATTTTTAAAATTTTGAGGAAAACGATGAGGAAGAAATTCCTCGGGTTTTAAAGCGTTTGATTGATCAAGAGCAGGAGAGGTTTGTAAAACCATTGGTTAATGAAATCACCTCAATTAATGTTGGTACTGAGAAGGACCCGCGGCTGGTCCAAATCGGGTCCACGTTGTCTTCTGAGGAACGCAAGCACTTAGTCACTTTATTAAAAGATTTCAAAGATGTTTTCGCATGGTCCTACGAAGACATGCCTGGAATCGATCCTGAGATCGTACGGTACCAGATCCCTCTTGACCCAGAGGCCCGACCTGTTAAGCAGAAGCTCCGAACGATCCGCCCGGACTGGGCTCTGAAGATCAAAGAAGAGGTCACCAAGCAGATTGATGCAGGGTTCCCGTTAGTATCTGAATACCCTACTTGGTTGCCTAATATAGTTCAGGTGCCGAAGAAGGACGGCAGAATTCGAGTATGTGTGGACTTCAGAGATCTGAGCAAAGCTAGTCCGAAGGACGACTTTCCTATGCCGCATATCGATGAATTAGTGGATTTCACTGCTAGGCATGCGCTGCTCTCGTTTATGGATGGGTTTTCAGGCTACAATCAGATTTTGGTGGCCCCTGAAGACAGGGAGAAGACTGCTTTCACCACCCCGTGGGGAACCTACTGCTATAGGGTAATGCCATT
>JAPPVO010000685.1:0-41900 GCA_030407325.1 Camellia japonica | reverse complement strand
GAGTCCGGGTGGTTGGGTGTAAGATTCTTGACAGTTGAGGCAGAAGCGGGGGCGGAGCCAGCCCCGTTGGAAGGTTGGTGTCCTCTTGGATATTTTGGACATTGGGTAGGGTGTTCTGGGTGTTCGGGTATTCTGAGGGTTAGCAGGGTATTCTGAGGGTTTGGCAGGGTATTCTGACCATGGGTGCCTGCTCGGGTAGTGGAGCCGCTGGTGGAGGAGGAGCCTGATGTGAAGCAGATGCTGCATTCTACTGTTGCAGCCTAGTAATCAGCTCGGCCTGCTGGGCCATGACTGCGGCTTGTTGTTTAGAAAATTCCGCTTGGCGGATGGCATCCTCTTGCATCTGTCTCATGCTCTCTTGCATCTGGCGCATCATCGCCTCTACCACTGATGTATTCTGCTGTTCCATCTAGATGACCGGTAAATGTACTTCTATGGCAGACACAGAAATCTCAACCTGGCTGTTTACTGTCGAAGTAGCCCTTTGTCCTGGTAATCCCTGCTCTGACACACTGCGCCTCCTTGACCTTCTTCTAGCAACTGGGGGTAGGGAGTGGAACATTGGATGTCCGTCAACCAGATCCTCGGATCGATTGAGTCGGCGACCTCGTGTCCAAAGTGCTTGGGGAGTATCTACTGGTTCGGAAGCAATCGTGCTAAAAACTGTCCCCTAGCAAAAAGATAATAAAGCGAAAAGGAAATAAATAACCAGATAAACGGGCAGCATAACAGCTTAAATTAAATACACACAACACACAGTCGGGCATACAACACACAGTTGAAAAGCTGAAAATACACTGTCCTCAATCATTGATTCACTGATCACTGTTCATGTATCACTGTTCCCCAAAACTGAATCTGATATCCGCAGACAACTGATTCTCAGATACTGACTGATGCCCGCAGGCCTGATGCCCAAACTCATAGACTGATACATGCATTCCTGTAGAGATGCACTCTAAACCACATAACAGATAAGTGAGAGCCAAAACACCCCTATGTTGGGGTAAGGGTTTCCCTGTCCTATTTTGTCAGGAACTAGGGTTTTACTACGCACACAGCGGTTTCAAACAACCTATAAACGGGTAAGCAAGCTGTCCTAGTTTGGAATGGTCACTATGGATCCAAATATGCACTAGGTCGAATGGTCAAAAAAGGGTGCCCCGGTAAAACCGGGGTTTGTGTTCCCATACTGGCAGAGCCCGTAACCGGTCAGCCTTATGGACATGCCTTGACAAGACAAGCCTCCGGCAAACCGCTCAGGAATAGCAGATGGCAAACACGGTGTCCTAGGCGCATCGATGCAAATGCAATGCAAAGAAACACACAAGTGTAGTCAAAACCAGATATCATGAGTTCGAGTCAAGTTCTCTAAATCCCCAGCGGAGTCGCCAGAAACTGTAACAAGCCCGCGGGGGACCTCGCTACAGCTCGGACTCGATTTGTGTCACGGTTCTTAATCTTGAACCAAAGAGTCCAAATCCGGCAAATCGTTTTGGAAAACAGATTTTTTTGAAAGAAGTGCCAAACATGGACTGCTTTGCCAGATACAGAGTCGCCACCTAAATGTTTTATTTTTGGGAAATTTAGGAAACCCTGACTCGGTGCCAAAGGCCACGTGTCCGTCATCACCAAATTGCCTCGGCTCGGGAACTTGGGTACGATTGGGGAAGGTCACTTCGTGAGCACCCCCGCTCGCCCGGTCAAAGACCGGCCTCTACTAACCATGATATCTTATTTTGAAAACATTGTGAATTCTTATTCCGGTTATTAGCCTAGATTACTATGTGATGCGCACAGCATACAAGTATAGACTGAGTCGCCTGAATTGGAAAAAACATTTCATGTTTGTTTGTTTGAAAATGGTTTGATGGTGCTACCCGCAGGTAGGCTAAGACGTGGATTTGCCACCCTCAGGTGGGCTTTAGAAAATGTGATTTTGCCACTATCTAGTGGGCTTAAAACAAACATTTGATGAATTGTCCCAATTCTAGTAACCCAACCTCCACCCACGGGCATTCAAGGCAGTTATATCACATAAGCATTAGCCTCATGGTAAGCATGCTATTCATGGCAACACTCACAACGCATGCAAGGATGCTAAAGCATAAAACTCACCGAGTACTCCAAGCCAAAAACAAAAATTGATTAGAAATCATGCATGATCCTAAATATACAGGAATGCCTAATGCAACGCATACAATAATGCAACTATAGCAGGCTCGGCTTTTCTAAACATGGCATATGGAATGCTACAGCTAACACGTATTCAATTTGGAATTGAAATACAAATGCAGTTTGTATGATGCGCCGAGCCCGGTGCGTGCAAAACAGATGAATGATGCAAACATGCTGTCATACTGTATGCTAATTGAAATATGCCCTATATCTAACCATCGTAAGCAGGTAAATAAAAGGGAGAAAGAAGTGGGGGTTGGAAGACATACATCACACTCACCCACACTTATTACAGTTATGCCCTCGCGCAGAGGGTCCGAATAAATAATACAGTCAGAATAATAGAATATTACAGTCCAAATAATATACAGATCCCTAATTAATTAACAATTTAACTAAGAAAAACTGTAAACTGGCATGCAAGCCAGGGGGCTGCCTCACTTCCGCTGAATGATGTATGCTGGGCTGCCTTTTGGAAATCCACTGGGATGCCCCAATTAGCCTCTGTTTGCAATGTTCCTCGAAATGCGTGCCAAACTCCGAAAAGTTGCTGATTCTTGATATGCCGCAACAGAGAGCAGGAAAGGGGCACAGCAATGTACTTCACAGATATATGCATGCCTCGATCCTCGTGCCACCAATCACGCATCTCGATGCATGATGGCCGAGGAGCCGATTTGCATAACTCAATATAGAATGAATGCAAGTGAATGCTACAACAAAACCTAACTCCATCATGGGTAGTCCGGAGTGTCGGTGACTTGGGAATTGAGACCCGTTCTGTTACTCGGAGTACGGAACGTGCCTCGTTTCTCGTGCCCAGGCTAACTCCTATCCCGAACACGATGCAATATGCATGATATGCATGAATGCGACTAAAATACAATCCTAGCATGCACAATGCTATTAAAATGAGATGTCCCGAAATGCGCGCACGCGGGCACGCAAACCGAGGCGACGATCCTAAGGCATGAAACGGCCTTAAATATGATATACAATGAAACTAAAATGAGATGTCTCGAAATGCGTGCCCACGGGCACGCATACTGAGAAAATGGCATACGGAATGCAACAGGACTAAAATGAGATATGCGATGCAATATGGGCTTACGCTAACATGAGAGAGCCTCAGCCACACTCACATAAGAGGCCGACGGATGAAAATGAGATGCTTTGAAATGCGTGCACACGGGCACGCAAACCGAGGCAATGGCATACGCAATGCGATGAGACTAAAATGACATACAGAATGCAAAATGGACTTACACTAACATGAGAGAGCCTCAGCTACACTCACATAAGAGGCCGATAGATGAAAATGAGATGCCTCGAAATGCGTGCATACGGGCACGCAAATCGAGGCAATGGCATTAAGGCATGAAATGACATAGAAAATGATATGCAAACATGCCAATGGAATTTCAGCACTGAAATATGGGGGAAAACAGTCCCGAAAGATGGCGAAATGACACCAAATGCAAGGAATGGTTCCGAAATGCGAATTTAAGCACCCGAAATGGCCTATAGCTATGCAATGCATGCACAATATGGACATGGAATGAAAATACAGTAGCAAGGCAGCCCCCAAAAAAGCATTTTCCAGTCTAAAACATGGCCAAACAGCAAGCATAGATAGGGCAACAATGGCATACAAAAATGGCTCCGCAAGAGGGGTATTGAAGCAAGTGATACATACGATGCCCAAATGGAAAAATACCCTTCTACAACACTGATGAGGGACTAAAAAAATGCACATTTACAGTAGATGACATCCCCCAAATCAGTATGAAAACATACTAAAAATGTCATGCAAGAACTAGGATACATAAGGCTATAACATGAGGTACCCTAAACATTCATCAAACCAGAAAAGACCCTTAATGAAATATGTCAAGAAGATCAAAATATGACTCTTTCAAGTTCTGATGATGGCCGAAAACAGAAGCTAGATAAGCTTAAAAAAGCATGCAAAAATGGGGGTCAAAGAGGGGTATAATGACAAGTATAACATGGAGACCCCCAAAAAGGTTGATCCCTTCTACAATGTTGTAGAGGGACATAAAATAAGCTTACTCACAGTTCATGAAATGCTCCAAAACAATTTACATATAGGCCAAACAAATCATGCAAATTTACGGTAAATTGGAGGAATTGTGAAGCAAGTGCAATATGGGGGGCCCAAACAGGGTTGAGCCCTTCTTTAATGTTGAAGAGGGGCTCAAAATAGGCCCTCTTACAGTTTACATTATGCTCGAAAACAGATCAAACATGGGCTAGAAATCTCATGCAAAATAATGGCATACAAGATGATATTGAAACAAGTGTGCCATAGAGGGCTCAAACAGGGTTGAGCCCTTCAACGAACATGAAGAATAGCTCAAAATAGACCTAGTTTCAGTTAAGGTCAGAGCCCAAAACAATAAGAAAATAGGCTTAAGAAATGAGGCAAGAAAGTGCTACAAAAGAGGGAGATTGAGACTTACCCTTGTAGACAAGTCTTGGCTGCCTTTTGCTTGAAGAATGGATGCCTTCTAGCTGCTGGAAAGCTCTCCTAGCTGCTGGAAATAGAGTAGTGGTGGTGATGCTTGGTAGTAATGAAGAAATGGAGTTGGAACTTGGAGTTTGGAGCTTGAAATGAGAGAGATTGGGAGAGGCAATGTAAGAGGCTTCAAGGGTTTTTTGTCAACCCTAAAATCAGGTTTTGGAGCTTGGTTATATAGACCAAAAGGGGGGAGAAAGGGAGGGAAAAAGTGAATCAAGCTTCCCTCCACCAGCTGTCCCCCCCGGATACAGATCTTTTGGGAGAAAAAGCTATACAGCTACAAGGCACACACCCCAAGGAGCATGGCCGGCCAACCACTTTTGTTGCAGGTGGCCGGCCGGCCACCCCCTATGGCCGGCCGGCTAGGGGTCAAAAGGGTCAATGAAAATTTCTGGCCGGCCACCAAAGATTGATGTCCTCCCATGTGTGTACAACAAGACCCTATGGTTGGAAATTGGCAATTCTGAAACAAGAGAGACAACAAGCCACTTTTAGAAGGGGTTCAAAAGGGTCAATTAGAGTTACTGGCTGGCCATGTGTTTTTAGGATCCTCCCATGTGTGTACAACACAAATATGTGGTTTTGGCTCGAAGAAAATAGCCCTAGGGTGTTCAACATTAGCCGGAAGTGAGAAAAACGGGCGCCGGGGGGCGCCGGAGGAGCATAACTGGTCGCTGAGACAATTGCTGGCCTCCCACCCTCCAGTGATCTTCCTGGTGATAAAACAGAGGTACCTGCCAAAAATGAACGAAAACCGATGCAAAAGGAATGCTCGGGGACCAAAACACGCAGTTCGAGGTCCCGAAAATAGGCTGTTAAGCACCGAAAGTGGCATTCGGCCACGAAGTGGGTATCTAAGACCCCAGTGTCCCTCGAAAGGGAGTAAATGAGATGCTTGCCAAAAACCGGAGGAATCGGAGATGGTTGGGTGGTCTCGAACCGAGGCGCACGGCCTGACGGCTCCGAAAACCGGGAACCGGGCTCCGAAATGGGCAAAATGGCCTACGGCCACAAAATGTAGCCCACGGCCACTGAGAGATGGTCTACGGGACCTCTCCCTCCCCTCAGGAAAGAAAACAGAGAAAACCGAGTCCGGTTCGCAAACCGAGGCAAGGCACAGAAGAGAGTTCGGAAGTCCGGAGGCAGGGCGCACGGCCGCGACTCTAAGACTTCTGAACGAGCACAATATGAAACATCACCGAGCGCTCAATCGGTGACATATGAGTCTTAAGGTTGGTCAAAAATGGGGTGTCTACAACTTCTGACAACAAACCTAAAGAAATGAAACGGGAAATTGTAAGGTACTTTGGTGAGGCATTTGTAGAAAATTGGAAGTCTAGACCAAAGATTGGTGGAGCTTTTAGGTCAATTGAACTTGATCAAGCTGAGTTGATGGTGATAGAGTTTTCTGAATCAGAAATACGGGCTGCCATCAAGGAGTGTGATGGGAATAAAGCCCCTGGGCCTGATGGATTTAATTTTATTTGCATCCAAAATGGGTGGAGGATAATGAAGGATGATATTCTCAAATTCATGGCAGAATTTCATGTGAATGGAAGGTTGGTGAAGGGCATGAATGCTTCCTTCGTATCATTAATCCCCAAGAAGAAAAACCCAACAAGTATCCAAGATTTTAGGCCAATCAGTCTCATAAATTCCATGTACAAGATCCTATCAAAAGTCTTAGCTAGTAGATTAAAACAAGTGTTACCTAGTATCATTAGCTTAACACAATCTGCATTCCTGAGTGGGAGAAGCATACTAGATGGGATATTAATTGCAAATGAAGTGGTAGACTGGTGGAAAAGATCCAAGAAAAGTGGACTAATTTTGAAACTTAATTTTGAAAAAGCGTATGATACAATAAATTGGAGCTTCCTGTTTGATATGTTGGGAAAGTTTGGGTTTGAGACCAAGTGGGTGGAATGGATGAGGACTTGTTTAGGTTCAGCTAGAGTATCATTCCTAGTTAATGGCTCTCCATCTGAGGAAGTGTGTCCCCAAAAAGGGTTGAGGCAAGGGGATCCCATATCACCATTTTTGTTCATTATCGTACCTGAAGGGCTAAATATGTTGTTATCAAGGGCCAGAGAACTAGGACTGATAAACGGGGTCATTATTGGCAATGAAGGATTGAAGTTATCCCATCTACAATTTGCTGATGACACAGTCTTATTTTGTGAGGCAGATTGGGTGGAAGTCTCAAATGTAAAGAGAATTTTAAGATGTTTTGAAGTAGTATCTGGACTAACAATCAATTATCATAAGAGTGCTGTCAGTGGAGTGGGATTGGATGAGGCTACGGTTGCTGATTTTGCTTCAAGATTAAATTGCATGAGTCAACAACTTCCTTTTAAGTACTTGGGTATGCCTTTAGGGGCTAATCCTAGAAGAAAGCAAATTTGGAAAGCTGTGGTGGACAAGTTCAAGGAAAAATTAGCTGGATGGAAGAGAAGAGTGCTCTCATTTGCTGGTAGAGTGACTCTAATTAAGTCTGTGCTCTTCAACCTGCCAGTTTATTACATGGCCTTATTTAAGATGCCTTAAGGAATAGCAAAGGAGATTGATAAGATACAATTAGCATTCCTTTGGGGTGACACTGATCTGAAAAGGAAACTACACTTAGTGAAGTGGAAGGAAGCAACAGTGAGCAAAAATCTTGGAGGATTGGGTATTAGAGACATTAAAGCAGTAAATGATAATCTATTGGCTAAGTGGTGGTGGAGGTTTGGGGCTGAAGATGATGCACTGTTGAAGATCTTGATTTGCAGCAGGTATGGGACTAAAGGTGGGAGATGGTTTCCTTTCCACATGATTGATTGTAATAGCTCAAGGATATGGAGTGATATCCTATCAGTAGCACATTCCAATCCTAGGCTATTGAATTTTTTTATGGAAAATGTTGAAATCAGAGTTGGGAATGGGAGTAGGATTAAATTCTGTGAGGATGCTTGGCTGGACAGGTTCTGTTTGAAGGATAAATATCCAAGACTTTTTAGCATTTGTACTGATAAAGGGGTATCACTAAATGAAATGGTGGACAGAAAAAGTAATCATGCTGAATGGATTTTCAGTTTTAGAAGATTTTTATTGGCATGGGAGGAGGAGGATTTAAGAATTTTGAAAGAGGAATTAGGAGCTGGACCAAATCTAAGCCTACAAAATTTGGATGACATTAGATGAAATGCTGATAGTTCTGGTTGTTTCAGTATAAAGTATGTTTTCAACTAGTGTAAGCTGATTCATGGATCTAGGAAAAGGTTATCTAGTTTAATTTGGAACAATGCAGCAGCTCCAAAAGCACAGTTCTTTGCTTGGTTGGTATGGAAAGGGAGAATAAAGACAATGGACTTCCTACATAAGATAGGGGTTGTTGACACAAGAGTGGGATTATTCTATGTACTTTGTAGAACAGAGGAGGAGTCACTGAATCATATTATGTTACATTGTCATTTAGTGTGGAATATATGGTCTAGCATAATCAATTAGTGGGGAATGTAATGGGCAGCACCTGGTACAGTGGAAGGTCTACTTCAATGGTGGAGTGGCTGGAAGTTTAAAAAAGGGGAATTACAGATATGGAAAGCAATACCAGTAACGATTTTCTGGTCTGTTTGGAAGCACATAAATGATGTAATTTTCAATGAGGTATAGCCTAATAGTGAAGAGCTGTGTGAGCTTATCAAGGTTAGGGTGGCCATGTGGTTGAAGTCAAATATGGTAGGAAGAGATTATTCAATTAATCAGTTTGTTTCAAATCTGCAACAGATCAGGAGATGTATCAAATGAGGTGTGATGGGGATAAGGATGGACACTGGTGAATAAAGCAGAAAATGTGTTGCTCTGTTGCTAATATGCTAATGTGTGTACTCATCTGTTCCTGTGAACGCTGTGAGTGGTTATGTTTCAGTAGTTAAGGGGTGGCCTGTCATTTGGGTGTCATTTGGGTGTTGCTGGTTTTTTTTGGGCTATTGTTGATGTTTCTAATCAATTGTGGGACTACTGCTTTGGGTATTAGTAATGGAGGTTGAATGCTATGGCCTAAGTTTGGTGCCCCTCAACAGATGCTCTATTATGCTCCATTTAGTTCTGCATTTTTTTCTGGTGTGCTTTCTAGTGTGCATAATGGGGTTTCTGGTTGGCTTCTGCTGTTCTGCACTGGTCTGTTGTCATTGATGCTTTGGGTACATCCAGATATATAATGGGGCAGCTCCTGGTGTACTCGTTGCATATTGTTTGAGAGGAAGAAGGCTGCAAAGTTTTGGTGGGTGAAAATAGGAAGAGCCCTTGCTAATATGTGGAATGCTGAACTCTGATCTGTTGTGCTCTGCTCTGTCTCTTTCTTGATTGCCATTGGGCTGCTATGTCTCTTTCTTGAGCCTGATCTGTTTGTTTTGCTGTTTTTTTTTTTCCATCTGTTTGTTTTGCTTGTTCCATCTTTGGTTGGTTTCTCTCCAACCCCCTAGCTTGAGCTAGCAGATGATTGTGCAGACTCCTTGGTGCTAACCTAGTTGGGTTTAGGGAGGTTTGTGTTGATGTTTTTTGCTCTTGTCTTCCCTCTTTCTTGATGTATACCAAGATGTAATTTTGTTTTGTTATTATCAATAAAGAGTTTTTTTTTTTTTGGCTGATCAAAAAAAAAAAAACTGCAATGTTTACAGTTATGCACTTTTACGGATGGAAACATTCACAAGAGTGAAGCCCACTAATGAAATGTTCGTTGAAGACATGACAATGAACCACCGTTGGATGAGGGAATCACTACCAAATTCAATCTCTCATGTTATAGATGCTGACTTGCTTAAGCCAAAGAAAGAACACCTCACTACAGTAGTACTCTAATGTGTTTCATCTATCATGGAATTGGCTTTGAGTTGCTTTGTAGAATCACCTAAGAAAGAATCAACATGAAAGATGTTCTCACAACACTCAAAAAATTAGACTTCTATATTTGGCAAATTGTGAAAGGACTTGATAGAAAGAAAGTTGGACTTTGGTATTTGGCCAATCGCCACACTCATTTGTAGGCTATAGTGATTATGTAGCAGCTTGATTTTTAGTATGTATGCTTTCTACTTTTTTTACCGCCTTTATAATGGTTGAAGTATATCTGATTAAGAATAGTATATATGATTAAGAATTTTAATACTTTTTGATAAAATGTGACTTATTTTCATTTTTAGTGATTGTTTTTTTTTTTTTTTAAATTAATTTTCAAGATTGTATAGACCATGAAGGACTTAAAAAAAAAATGACATAATTTTTTAAAAAGTTTACCGAAGATGAAAATAAATCACCACCACCACCACTACCACTATGCCACTCTACCACTACCACCACCACCACCACCACCATCACACTATAAAAATTAAAATATGAAATTTAAAAACAATAAATTTTAAATTTTATCTTACACATATCAAACAACTTATTTTTAATTTAGCACTTAAGTTTTTATCAAACGACTTTTTAACTTAGAAAATTTAGCATTCAATTTTCAATACTTAATTTTAAGTCTTTAGTTTTAGTTTCAACTTTATCAAACACCACCTATTTTAAAAGCTTAAATGATTCTAGTTTCTCAGTTTCTCATTTGTTGAGCTTAGGTGATTTCATTCAGACCATTCTTTGTCTTTTGAGCAGAGAGCATCGATCCAGTGGAATGGAGACGATCTTAATTCCTTTTTAGAGTTGATTACACCAAATTTTAATTATTAGTAAATATTATTTTATCTTTCTTTTTTTTTTTGGGTGGGTATATATTATTTTATCTTTCTTAAATATGAATCTATATATTTTGAACTCCTCAATTACAAAATTGTATTACTCTCACATCTAAATCACCTCTAAATGAAATGTATGTAAATGATTTTGTAAAACAAGGATAACGCAACGGGTAAAAAATTCAGATCATACCTTTAGGTGATAGAACCTGAAGCGAAGAATCTCGTGAGTAAATCACGTGCTTCTAAAAATGTGAACAACAAACACCCAGTAGTGGAGTGATACCACAATATGAGTATCACCCACACAAGTCATAGTGCAAAGGCTGGATCGTTCTCTTCGTGGGAGAGAGTTAGAAAGAGAGTCTGGGAAAAAAGGTTATGGGTAAAAACCACATAACGTATCTGATATCAATATATTATTTAAATATATAATCAGATATATAACCATCTATATCAATCTATCCATTTCAGTTGATATGATAGATATAGATATCATGAGTGGTTATCCAAATAAGTTTTGAATTCAAATTCAAACTTACATGGATAAGGTTCAAAAGGTTCATGGGTCATGCCACATGGGCGCCCAATTTCTAATATCTCCCACTCGCACATGAGTTGGCATGACACAGCCACATCTTTATCTCAATCTCCCCAAATATTAAACAATCACAAACTAGCCAATGAACCGTGCGACCACTGAGAAACACCTGCATATGGGAGCTCTATACTAGAAACTCAAAATGAGCCAACATAGAGACATCAACCCAAAAAATAGAAATAGTGTCTCATATACCCCAGATCCATCTAATTACACCGGTCCAAAAAAAAATCACTAATCCCTCAAAAAGAGCATGTTTGACCCTCTCAATTCTTGCAACATATTCACACTCAATCTGCCTCTCATACAGAGCGATGTGAGTTCCTGGCAATGAATATACAACAATGGTGTAATACTAGATGATCTTCCCTTTGCCCTCATGCCATTTAGTTTAGGATTGACCGCTTTCCCAGTGATGTCCCTTAAGGCCGAATCATACATGACCGCAGGCAACATACCAAAGTAGCAGAACATCAACCCCTTACCTTATAACATAGTCAAAAGTCGCAAAAAGGGTACATAAATGAAAGTCATATCAATAATGACACGTAAGACTCACACGGTGAGGAAACAGGGATCCATTCTCTCACCTCATTACTCGGTCGCCAAGCACATATAGTATGAATACATGTTACAGTGGAGTAACTCTTCCAAAAGAGTGACGTCATACTCGATACACCGTACAGATCTTAGTCTAGTCGCTTTCTAGCGCCTAACTCGAATTCTCTATTTGCTTGCCTTCCAAGCGCCAAATGAGATCTCGCATCTAGCTAATCATAACAGGCACAACATGGAAAGTGGGTACTAACATCCACGTTTGGTCCTTAACACGACCTCATCTTGGTTATAACCAAGGCGACATACATAGTGGATAATTTAAGCCTCTCTTGGCTCTAAATAAAAATAAACCACTAGTCTCATCCTTGCTCGCTCCCAAGCGCCAAGAGCGATTGCTTATGTGAGTGAGCCAATCTTGCCTGCTGATATCATCATCTACTAATTATTATGACACAAACCATAATAGTGTCAACATCCCAACATCTCATAACAAATAAGTGATCGATTTTAAAAAAACACGACCACAGTCTGCGCAATTCTAGATTCCAAGTATAAGCCTTATCAGCACCTCTTGCGATAAGCATATACAACGGAATCCACCATTTGCACCTCATATGAAGTGGTTCAAGATCACTACCTCTTGCGCAATTACCTCTCTAAAGATATTTTGGTGACCAATCTGCTTCCATTCAAGATACGCCCAACTAGCGCATTGAATCTTACAAGGGGCAAATTTATATACTACTAGTAAAGCATTCTATCCACAGTCTAATGAGCAAGGTCAATGTCTAAACAACTCAGTTGACCATTTACCAAAGATAACACTTATCATGCCGAATACGCCTATATAGCATACTTTAGGCTCCCATAACAAACAAAAAAAAAAGATCAAGGAATATAGGTCACCTGTTTCTCCCAAAGACAATTCGAGGATTCACTCAATAGCTAAGGCTCTGACTTTTACCGATAGGTAAGTTAATGGGTTTGCAATTTTGCATCTAGAATCATTCTAGGATATTCCTTATGTAAGTCATCAAAGACAAACCGGGAATTCTCCCAAAACAATCCCTAATGATCGTACATCCGAGCATATAAATTACATCACCCATGTCCATCATATCTAAAACAGAGGACTGCCCACCCTAGGTAGCGACAACCTTAGAAATTCCTGGCTCATAATGACTAAATAAGGAAAAACTTCTTTTGGACCATTGATCATGCCTTAGTGGTCTTCATTGATCATCAGTGGCCTATCATGGCTTGACGAAATCTAAGAACCACTATTTGGATAACTGTTTAGGCTGTAAAAGATTTATTGGAACTAGCAACCCTTTTACGCTCCTAACTTTTCACCATAAAAGCAAAAGGTAAATCCCTACAGATCTACTTATCCAATTCTCGAACGAGAAGTTGGGTCATAATGTCCACAAATCAATATTCCGAACTTATGTCAATCATAGCCTAAGTCAAAATAACCTCACTCCCTTGGAGGAAGTCTTCTCATGGTCTACACTTTTCTCAATGGTGCGACTTTTCGGTATCTAGCGAGCTTTATGCCTCAACAATGACTATCCAAAATGCGCATAACTTTAGAACAGTTTCGCATCTTAATGGAAAGTCAACCAAATTATAGAAATGGTTAATCCTCAAAGACTTTGTCTTCAACTGCGCAAGATTGATCCACTTTCTAAAAACAGGAGACTAGAGCCTTTGGCATTATCCTAGGCTCTTTATCATCTTGCGGAGCAATCATGAATGTTTCCTTCTCAATCACCTAGTGATGACGTGGAAATTTTTCACATTCGCTACCACACAACTAAGAATGTAGAGTATTCTTCTATAATGGAGTAATCCATTAGTAGGCACATTGCTCCCACTGTCCCTAGGATATTGGAAATTTATTTCCATTCTCAACTAGGCTACATAGAGCGCTATGCTTAGAATTCTCTATCTTATAGAGTTCCAAAACTCTATTCACGTCACCTTTACTAAGAAAACTTTATGTGACTTAGTTACACTCCCACAAAGCTGCTTACCTATATGCACATGACCTGGAGGGTTTACAAGACAGCATGCAATAATGCGCCATAGAATCCTAGGTCTTAACTTCGCAACCTTATGAGAAGTAAAATAAAGATAAGCTACTTAACGGTTACAGATCGCCTATAGATGGCTCTCCGCTAACCCATTACTCAAATGGAGTGTAAAATCTGATATGGAGGGCACTTAGTCAGGGATATAGGCAACAAACTAGTGTAATTCCCAATTGGGAAACATTTTGCACCATCATCCACCTAACATTAACAATACTTAATTCCTTATCTCTACTACACCATTGTGTTGTTGAGTACTAGGAATAATCAATTTTCTAGGCATCCATTTCTCTTCATAGAGTTTTCTAAAATAACTCAAATAGATACTCGCCACCTTGGTCAAAACTAAAAGCACGAAAGTTATTATCTAATTGATCTCAACCTTATATGTGCAATGTCGAAAATCATCTCAAAACTTTTGACTTATGGGAGATCAAATAGTCTTGACTCAGATGCGTATTGTAATCTATAAATGTGTCAAGATTGAGGCTTAGCTATCATACCCTTACACATATCTAGTCACAAATATCATAGTAGACTAAATGCGCCAATACAAATGATCTTCTACGGCTTTCCTACTTACTTGTGCGCAACCATTGCGAACAAAGTTACACATTCATATGAGAGCAGGATGTCACAAGCGAGTGGGATTGAGAGGGCCTACTTAAACCATCCATGTCATCTTCTCATTAATGTGATTAAGTATAACAAATCATCGATTTATATCCAATGTCATAAACTAATTCCAATCATTCTAATGTGTGAGTTCTCGAAGACAAGTTTAAAAGGTTTAGGCCCAACTAGGTAAAGACTCACGACTAATTCATGTTCACTAGATCATAAAACGATGTCATGGAGGTATCAAGTGCGCCTAAGTTGCAAATTTAACTAGTAAGTGCTAATCCCCTGCACATTCAAGTCGATTTTATTCTCCATACACTTTACTGCATCTAGTTGAAAGATGACGATGCTCCTCTTGCCATCTCTGTTTCTCGCTTCATAGTTACTTGCAATTAATTCTACTATCCACAAGAATGAGAGAATAAGCTATCAATCTATGACAGCTCCCGAAGTAACTTAAGCGTGAATTAGGCTAAAGAGTCTAATTCAACACAATGCTCTCACGAGCCATGCGTCAAATTCTTAGAGTCATAACAACCTTATCGGCCTTGACCTTTTCATTACTATGCTGTAACGTTTGCGCTTAGTGGTAAACGTTATTCAAAAAACATTAGCCTAGCTAAGAAACCATACAAAGAAGCACCTCCTTATGTCTTACACTCAAGTGTGGAAACAGTAAGTGTCCAGACTTAGACAAGTTGGCAATGCTAATAGATTTTGCAGCCACTTGGCGCTAATCTCTTCACTTAGTGTTAATAGATTTTTCTGCTACTAAGCGCTAATCTTTTAACTTCAAGTGATACTTTAATGCACCTTATTATAGTGTATGAAATTTTGCTCCATCCACTCCCAACAGTTGGATAGAGAGCAAAACACTGCTCATACTGGCTACTCATCTTACACTTAATGACTAATTCATTTAAGCTCGCATTTCTTGGATGATGTGACTCTTGAATGTTACTTCATCCAATGATGCAACATCATTACAAGTCAAATTACAAAGTCAATCCACGCAGCTCAATAGTCAAGATCATATACAGATCTATTGAGGGCTTACTAATTTCACAACTCCAAAACTCGCCAATCAAAACTACGTAGCGTGCCGCTAACCATAGCGCACACATCAGTTTTTATTGTGCCAAACAAGGCAACAAAACCACGGCGACTTTGAGTCATGTTTCCTTACTTTGGCTCAATTAAGGTCTGACCTAAAATCTCCAAGACTTTCTGCTCATCTATAGAACATGATTACATTGTTCATATTTGAACATCTCTACTAAGTCTAGGTCAACCAAATTAACTTCCATAAGCTAAGTCAATTTAGAGAGAAATTCGCATTGGGATTAATTTGATTAGCATAATATAATTTTGCCACAAAAATCTAAATTAAATAGTGACAATATTACACAAGTCGCAAGATCAAAAATCCGCTATGCTCGTAATCATCTCTTGCGCCACAGGTGACAATTATCCAAATTTTAATTTAATTTATGCGCAAAATATTAGTTTTCAGGAGTAAATCTACAAAGATTTCTCTCAACCGAATAACCTCCCACTGACTATGGCATGTCTAAAAACATGATAAAATATTTTAATTCCATACAATAGCATCTTAAAGTAGATTCACAATCAACTCATGCTATGTTACATTTAATAATGGAATTTAAATAAAAAAACAATTAATCATGCTATTCTAATTACAACATATTAGAAACTCTGGGCAAAAAATAACAATATGCTGTATTTAATATTCAGACTATGTCATAACAAAAAGTATATCACTTCTGAAATTTTCTGGTATTTTCTGGAATTTTAAAAAATTAATAAACACACATGAAATCATAAATAAACATTCAAGAATCTGGGAAAATGCAACAACCATACCAGTAAATAGTAAATCATTACAGTGGTCTATAGTAAAAATTTCAGCTCCAGAAACTTAATCATGCAACACCAGATGCATTTTAAAGTAGAAATAATGAATTATTATTTCAGGAAAAATATTTTTTATTTTCATAAAATTTTGAAAATTTTACAGAAGATAGAAAATTTAATTCTGAGTCTAACAGTACCAAACACGCTTAAAACAAATCTATAACGAATTATTTATGACCATTTAAACCAATTTTGGATTAAAAAAAAACAAACAGTGCCTTAACATCAGCAACCAAGCCAGCCAAGCCGGTGGAGAAAAAACGGCGCGGCTCAGTACGCGGCTCAGCAAGCGACTCAACATGCGGCTCAGTGCATGGCGCGCGCGCGCAACGCGGACAGCGCGCGCGCGGACAGCGCGCGCGTGGACAACGCGGCTGACACGGGCGTGATGGCGCATGTAAGCGCACGGGAAGCGCGCTTGGCGCATGGCAGCGCGTGGAAACCGATGACGGCGTCATATGGTGCGTGCGACACACGCGCTGCCTTCCGGGGTGTTTTCTGGTCTAATTTTGGTACAGTCGGACTTCATTTTCCAAAATAAAAACATTTGTGGTCTCAAAAATAACGTTTAATGAACATAAATTATGAGGTGTATTACACTATCTCTCTAATGAGAGTGGAAGTTGTGATATCCCTGTTCTGCAATATGTTAATTAGTTCTTAATATGAGCATGATTATGTGAAAATATGTGGTTTTGAATTTCTATCTGTTCACCGTAGGAATATCTGTTTGATTAACTGCTTTGGAAATTAAATTGAAGGCCTTACCAGCCACAGAACCCGAAATTGATTACGCCATAGTGATTAGCGTAATTTTTAGAGCCTACAGTGAAATTTAGTTGGAAATTGATTTGGGTCAGATTAATCGGATTAAATTAATGACTTAATGCTCAATTATCTTATATTAAAATAATGTACTTGAGTGGGGTTGTATAAGGGGCCATGATATGTTCAACTCCCTCTTTTAATTTATCTTTGGCTGAAATCAACTCTCTAGAGAGAGAGAGACCCGAAATTAGAGGGAGAGAGGGGAGACAATTCAAGTTTGGTCTTGAAGCTTGATAATCTTGAAGCCATACTCAAGAACTTGCTATTGATTGGAAAAATTGAGCCCCTAGATAGGTAATTGATCTTGAATTCATAAGTTTGAATTTGTAATTTTGTAAGTTCAAGGTTTATTTGTGATCAAGGGCATAATTTGAGTTGAATTTATTGAATTGGGGGTTTATATGAGCATGCATGTGCATGATTGCTATAGTTTTGCATATTCATGCATGAGCCATGTTGAACAAGAGGAATTGGGCATCAAATCTCACATGCATGCATGGTTTTCATAAGTTCCATGATCATAAGCCTTATTTGTACCATTTGAACTCGAATTGGAAGCCAAAACTTACATGCATGTTTGATTCTTAAAGAAATGAAGCTTATGTGAAGTTTGAAGACATGAGTTTTGTTCATACTAAAGAAATGAGAGTTGTTTGAGAATTAGATGTTGACTTTGAACAATTTGATGTAATATCCTTACACTCTCATACAATATAATGTGTTTATATGTTTTTGGGACTGAAATCATGCATTTGGAACCCTTGAACATCAAATTGAAGCTCACGAACACTGCTGGAAAAACCCAGAAAATTTGATGTCCGCTCGAGCGGGAGAACTGCCGCTCGAGCGTGGAATTTGTGCTCCCAGCATATTTTTGCAGACCTGGTGCCCGCTCGAGCAGGGAAGTTGACGCTCGAGCGTGGAGCTATGTAGAAAGACCTTCCACTCGAGCGCCCGAGTTCACGCTCAAGCGTGAATTTGATGCAACCAGAACTTTTGCAGACCTATTGGGTCCGCTCGAGCGGGGACCCCGTTTCTAAAAATTTTGTGTGAACGTCCTGTGTTTCGTTTTCCATTCTCTTTCACTTTCAAGCACTCTTAGGCATGCATTATGCGTTGTAATTGAGTTAAAGAGATAAGAATGATGCTTAAAGAGGAATATGTGAATTATAGAACGGATTGAATCATTTGTGACCCATATGTGTTATATGATGTGTAGGGTCAAGCTCCAGGGCAAATCCACAAGCCGATCACTGTGAGTAATATCTCGACAAAGATATCTGAAATATGTTATTGTCCAATTGCTTACTTTTATGTAAGTTTATAAATTCATTGATTTGATTGGTGGACAATGTTTGCTATGCTGAATGAATGGGCCAAAGGCCGTTCTGATAAGAATGAATGAATGGGCCAGAAGCCGTTTTGACATGAATGGATGGGCCAGAGGCTGTTTTGACATGAATGAATAGGCCAGAGGCCGTTTTGACAAGAATGAATGAAAGGGCCAGAGACCGTTTTGACATGAATGGATGGGCCAGAGGCCGTTTTGACATGAATGAATGGGCTAAAGGTCGTTTTGACATGAATGAATAGGCCAGAGGCCATTTTGACATAAATGAATGGGCCAAAAGCCAATTTGACATAAATGAAAATTTGAATGGGCCAAAGGCCAGTTTGTTTGGAACCACAGTCACTTGACCTAAATTGTGTATATATATTAAAGGGAAATATAAATTGGGCCCGAGGCCGTTTAATGTATAATGTTCCAATGTATTTTCTTTATTTGATATTATTCACTGGGCTTTCGCTCATGCTCATTCATGTGTTTGTAGGTGAGCCAAGAGAGGTCCAGACCCAGCCTCAGTGAAGTCTGTGTGGAACAATCGAGTTTTGGAGAGTCAGCCCTTGTGTCTTACGCACGAGACTCGTCTTCGCCTTTTTGTCATACTATCTTATTTTTGTCTTATTGGCGAGGACTTTGAATATGTCTGTATATGGTTCTCATGGGTTGACTTAGCTTTGGATGATCCTGTCTGTACAGAACTTGATGGTACTGTATATTTGTTGTGAGTTATTAATGTGCATATGTATGGGTTATTTTGATATGCCATGTAAGCACAGCTCTATGGACAAAGTTTTAAATTTTGCTTCCGTTTGGCCCCTTTACTCTGATGAGTTACATTTGGTTTGATCTGAGGCCGTAGGTAATCTCATGATTACTGGCCAGTTATGTCCTTAACCCTTGGGGGCGGGTTCGGGCCATGACAGAAGTGCAGAAACCTACACTTCTTCTTCCTCCTTAAGCCATCAAAAAATCAAAACGAACCCAAATTAGGGTTTGATGTATCTCATTATACATAAATCCAAATCTAACAAATAATATATGGTTTCGAAGGTTTCGAAACAAGGATAATAAATATGTAAGATTTGCAGACTGAAATTAAAGCATGTAAAATCATCATGCATGTAAAGTTTTGAAAAAACATTAATTTCCATGCATATTACGTGTATATATTTATATAAAATTATACACATATTTTAATGCATAAAATTAGAATGAAAATACCCATTAATGCTCTAATACTAATGTAAAACAAGGATAACACAGCGGGTAAAAAATTCAGATCATACCTTTAGGTGATAGAACCTGAAGCGAAGGATCTCGTGGGTAAATCACGTGCTTCCAAAAATGCAAACAACAAACACCCAACAGTGGAGTGATACCACAATATAAGTATCACCCACACAAGTCACAGTGTAAAGGCTGGATCGTTCTCTTCATGGGAGAGAGTTAGAGAGAGAGTCTGGGAAAAAAAGGTTATGGGTAAAAATCACATAACGTATCTGATATTAATATATTATTTAAATATATAATCATATATATCAATCTATCCATATCAGTTGATATGATAGATATAAATATTATGAGTGGTTATTCAAATAAGTTTTCAATTCAAATTCAAACTTATATGGATAAGATTCAAAAGGGTCATGGGTTATGCCACGTGAACGCCCAATTTGTAACAGATTTTTATAATTAAAAAAGTCAATAAATACAAGTTTATAAATAAAAAATAAAATAATATTTATTAATAATTAAAAAAGTATTAACATAATTAAATTTAACCCTCCCTTTTTATTCAACTTGGTTGACGGTTCACTTTCCAATGACTTTCTCAAGTCTTTCCTCAGTCTTCGCCCCATAAAGAGGACAAGGAAGAGTGCCAAAGAGAGGACAAGGGAGAGGAAAACAAGAAAGACAGAAAATGTAATAGCATTGTGATTAAGCACTGTGCCTGAAATTTGAATACATAAATCAATTTTTTTCTAACAGAAGATCCAATGTTTGAGATAGGAATTTATTTGATTTCATCCCATATATTGGGATCAGATTATACTTAAAAATATTCTTTTTCTTTTCAAGTCATTTGTATCTAATTTATTTTTTTGAATCTACTTCATAAAACTTGGCTAAGTGGGACAGTATTGCCATTCCCCTTTCTTTATGATACCAATTCAAGAAAACTAATGGAAATATTACAACCCAGTGCACTGAGGGAAAAATAATTACAGAGATATTGAAAACTTATAACGTTAATAATTAATATTGATAAAAATTTTCACTGATTTATAATTAATTTTATAGATTACATTGATATGCAATATCCTCAAAACTAATAAAGAAACAATTCCATTCAACAACCAAAAAGGAGAGAGAGTTATCAAACGGTTATGAAAATTTTCAGAAAAGAAAAATCATAATAGAAAAAACATCTTTTATTTTATTTAAACGAATAGAGAATAGATATATTAGGGGTAATTTCAAAAAAAAAAAAATTTAAAAATCCTATGATTTGTCTTTTATACAAAACAAATCATGAGTTTTTAATTTTATTAATTTAAACTCTAATCTTTAATTTGTTTTTAATTTAAACTATCCGCATATTTTCACTAAGAAAAACCAATTGAAAAATAATATTTTAATCATTAAATTCAATGAAAAAAGATATTTTAAACATTTTATATACATTTATATTGTATTTAATAGCTAAAATATTATTTTTCTATCAATTTTACTTAATTAAAATAGTCGAATGATTTAAATTGAAAACAAATTAAAAGATTAGGATTTAAATTAACAAAATTAAATTTCTTGATTTATTTTGTTGCAAAGGTCAAAATCTAAGGGGGGCTTTTTTTTTTTTTTTTTTTTTATAATTACACAATGTATTATTAGTTTTTTTTTTTTATAAAAAGAGTAAATTACACTTTGCCTTTTTAAAATTTGGTCATTAAACCTTAAATCAAATAACAAATGAATATGAACTTTTTACCAATTAATTACTCCCTCCGTCCCACTTTTTTTTGTCCACTTTTCATTTTGGTCGGATTCAAAATATTTGTTCACTTTTTATTTTGGGTATTGAATTTTTATTAGATTTTCCAAATTACCCATTATACACAAGTATAAACACATTTTACAATTTAAAATAAAAAAATATTATGATAAAAATATTTTAAATTTTAAATTGATGTGTAATGATTATTTGTCTTTTTAATAAGTTTGATTTCTCAAAATGAACAAATAAATTGAAACGGAAGGAGGATATTTTACAAGCCTAAACGAAATTAATTACTCATTTAATGAGCTAATGTGGTTTCATCCATACTATTCTTTGTCTGTTGAGGTGATAGTTTAGTCTAATGGAATTGAGTTTAGTCTAATGGAATTGAGTGGGTCTCGAAAAATTATTGATTGGAGAGGGTTATTACGTGATTATATTTTTTATCAATTACAATTTACCATATTTTTTTTTATATTTTTTTAATTATTCAACATAAATTTATAAGCTTTACTTTTTATCAATCATAATATTATTAGAACTAGTGGATGTGTGCCCACCCGATGGGTGTGCTATTAAATCTATAAAATATAAGTTTTAATTTTGAATTAAAAACATGTAGTGTCTATTGTTCAAGTGGTAAAAGTGTTGCTTATCAGACTAGTGATCTTAGGTTCAAGTCCTAGAAATTTAAGACCGAGAAATTCAAGTCCTAGAAATTTTAAAACCTAGAAATTTAAAATGTTAAGATTTAGATTTTTGGGATGAGCTTGTGAAAAGCTTACAAGAGTTAAAAATATATGTTTATTTGAACAAATGAGAATTTGAAAATGGATGTTCATAGGAATGAGATTGATGAGAATGTTGTTGGGAATATTGAAAACCATTGAGATTTCTTTTGAAAATTATTAAATTTGAAAATATTGAACTTTTGAGAAAGATGAAAATATTTATCATGTTGAGGTATTGAGAATTGTTGAAAGAAACGTATGTTATTTTTGGCATTATGAAAATTCTTGATGAATTATTGAGTTTGAATAGAAAGGGAAGATTGATGAATTTTTTTTTTATTATTATTTTTTTTAAGAATATTATAATTCTTGACTGAGTTAGGAAAGAGAAGATTGAACATGTGATTTTTACTCCTATGTTGAAATGATTGAAAATATGAGATTATGAGTTATATTTATCTCTTGAAATTTATATTTTGTATAAAGATAATTGTTTGGGCAACCGTGGATGGTTGTATTGATTATTATAGAAGTTGTATATGAAATAGGTAAATTGAAATACTTGCGAATTCATTCATGGCATTGAACATTGCATAATCTGATGATTTAATTCTTGTATTAGATTTGAGAAATTGATTTTGTTTCAAATTGATTCATTAGGAATATTTGAAATGTGTTTAGTTATGGGGTAAATACGTTTGGTAAGTCCGGATAAGGGGTGTAGATTGGAATTGTTTAAGTTGGTTAAAGTGTCTAGGGTGAAAGACCGAAAACACGCGCGGAGTAGGTACCACGTGCCTTTCGGTTAGGTGCCGGTAAAGTGGAGATTGGTAGTGTTAGTTATGCCTATTTGCAGACACCAGCCTAGAAATTACCAGTGTCATATTTACGGCCCATTGTTCTATCAAATGGATGATTAAATTGGTTATATTTTTGAACAAGTGCATGGCATGAGAATTTCAAAATGAGGACACCTATATTTTTGGCATTGGCATCTCATATGCATTGCACCTCATGATATTGTAAAACTGCATGCACTTTATTTAGATTATCTCTGCTGGGCTTTATGCTCATCTCTTACTGGAAACCATTTTCAGGTGATTGCGATGTGCCTCAGCCGAAGTGAAGGCAAGGAGGAACTTTTGGAGCACGAAGCTCGGTTTTTATTTGTTTTCTTTTTGTAAGCCAAGGGCTATTTGTGTTTGGGTGTGAACACCACTTTTATGTAATCAGGCAAGGCCTTGGAACTTGTAGCCAATAGGGTATTATTTGGTTCTTAGCATGCTTTAAATTTCTATCATCACATGCCATAGATTCATATTTTAGAAATATTGAATGTATGAATGCATGTGATTTGTTTTATGAATCTTACTAGAAAATCATGAATAGAAAAGAAGGGGGTTTTTGGTCCATACATTAATGAATGTAGTATTTATTATTCTCTCTCTCATTTTAATGATGGAATAATTGAGAATTAGATCATGTTATGAGTTAAATTGGGTTTATCGAATGTATATATTTTTAGGACGTGACAACTTGGTATCAGAGCTACCAGGTTTGAATACTTGGGGCTCGCAGGAAGTGGTTTTTACCATAATAGGTTCATTTTGCTAATTATAAATGTTGTATATCTTATGTGCTATGTGATAACATGTTTATATGACTATGTGGGTATAGGGTTAACCTTCTGAGATGTGATTTGCGTCCATGAAATTCTTAGAAGTTCTTTTAGAAAAGCACCTGATCAATGCTATTTCTATTTGTATAGCGATTTTGGTTTTTGACCCGTTAACTATTGCATTTTGGACTCGGGTTGGTATGGTTTACATAGTTATTCTTATCTCTTTCCTTTGTCTTTCCTTTTTATTTTGGATATCGAGTTGTAGTTGTGTGTTTGGGACAGGTTGGTTACTTGTTTTTCTAAGCCTTTGTTGCCCAGATTTTGGTTACTCCACTCGAGCGGGCTTCACAAATTTTCTCCTCCACTCGAGCGGCCATTCTCCGCTCGAGCAGGATTCGTCAACCTTCAGTATATTTTGCAGTTCTGAAAATACTGGGAAAGTGTATCGAATGCTTGAGCGTCTAGTCTCACGCTCGAGTAGGGACCTTCGTCTACAAAACTTCTAGAATTGTGCATTCCACGCTCGAGCGCCACTTTTCACGCTCGAGCAAAACCTTGTGTCTGACGCTCGAGCGGGGCTTTTCGAGCTCGAGCAAACTGCGTGTATTTCAGTCCGAGAAGATGATATTTTGAATCACTTTTTCTTTTCTCTCTCTCTCTCTCTAAAACTTTCCAAAAAGCTTGTTCTTGAGCTTCTCTCTCTACAATTCACCTTCTCTCTTAGATTTCATCTTAATCCATTGAGATTTCCACCCTAGTGCCTTTGAGAAAAAGGTAGAGCTTGTCAAGATCTTCATTTTGAACAGAATAGAAGTGGGTTTCGGCATTCTTGAGGTTTCACTCTTGCTTGGCTCGTCTTCTCTTTTGAGGTAGGGATCTTTCTACACCTTCATATGATACTTAGCTTAGTTATTTGTCGCTTGTGTAACAATGGCATGATTTGGGGATGTTTTAAGCAAACCTAGGGTTTGGGTATAAAATGAAAAGAGGGGTTTTGGGTGTATGTGAAATAGATGCTTGCGGGGTTTGAAAATGATGTGGTTTTATGTCTAATTTGATGATTTTGGCTCTTGGCTAATGTTTGGAAAAGAGGTGAAAGTTGCCCTAGTTGGATTAACTATTATTTTGTACACATAATTGGAATTGGTATTGAAAATGTGGAATTGAGAGGGTATTGATATGAATGATGGGATTGGTTATGTATTAACTCAATCATTTAGAAGTTTTGAACGAACTATCTGTTTGAGATTTAATATATGTTTAGAAATAACTGTATTAGGCTATTAGTGGAGGATAGCTATGATTGTTGTAGACATTGCATGAGAATTAGGTGAATTGAAACTAATCTTTTGATGGTTGTCATTGAATATGATCCTGTTTATATACATTGTATATATATGTTGGTTTGGATGTGAAAATGGGATGTGCTTCAAGTTTGATTATCTGTCTAAATACATTGCCTATGTATGAATATTTGTTTGGGAGGAGAAAAGGGATGGACTCCATTATAATTAAGTTGGCCGAAGTGTCCTGGGTGAAAGTCCCGAAAGTATACATGGGTGTTTAGCCCACAGGCGAAATATCCGTAAAATGGCAATTGTAGTGCTTGTATAGCCTACGTTTACATGGGTCCCGTTTGACGGCTGCCCGCAGACGAAATTTTCGTGAAAGAAAAGTTTGAAGTATTCATGCATTGTTGATGTGATTGTAGAACTAATGAGTTGAAGTCTCGTTTGGATTGTTAAGTAGATGATGAAACTGGTCCATGTAATGAAATGAATGGAAATTGGTACCTTATGATTATATAAACTGTGGATGCCTTTATCATTGACGTTGTGTGTACATAGTGTACTTATACCTTTGCTAAGTTTCATATATTGTGTTAGATAATTTCTACTGGGCTGTGGCTCACCCTAACATTTTCAGGTGTTGGTGACTTACCTCCACCAAGGCAATAGCTTGGAGGAATATTTTGGGGGCAAGAGCTTCTTTCATTTGAATTGTATATTTTTGTAAAGCCTAGGGCTAAATGTGTAAGAGCTAGTCTCCTTTTATGTAACCAAGTTAAGGCTTGGAAAGATGTAAGCCAATAGGGCATTCATTTACATTAAACCCTCTAGTATTATTAATTTCATGTAATGAAAGGACTATTTACTCTGATTTACACAGTTTTAATATATGTTTGGACTGTATTTATTGTACTATTTTTTGGGACATGACAACTTGGTATCAAAGCGTACCGGGCTTGAATACTTTGGGTACATGGGAAGTGATTAGTACCACAATGGGTTTGTCTCGCTTGCTGGAGACTTAAGTGTGAACGATATGTGCTTATGTGATAACATGCTTATATGATTATTTGGGAATGGGATTGAATTTCTTGCATATTGATTGGGTCTACAGCTTTCTAGGAGTCCTGTTAGAAAGGCACTTGATCACTGCTATTTCTAATTAGAACTCTAGCAACGCCGCGGGACAGTCATTATGTAGAGATGAAATTCGTATGTGTTTACGTGATTATCTGCTTATGTTGAGTGAATTACTGTGGTCTAATGTATTAGGACGTGAGTGAGTTAGCTTCGGAACATTGTAAATGTGCTAATTATCCTTGTTATCTTATTAGGATGTCAAGATGTGGTCGTGGTGGCTGGCGTGGTAGGCCTAGGAGGCACGAGGTGCCTATACCGAATGACATTCCGGCGCAGGAAGAGGGGGTTGGTCAGGCCAACGTGGCTGAGCCAGTAGGTCAGCAGGCCATGGGCGCCTTAGCCTGCGAAATGGCCGGAGCACTGAGGGAATCCATGGACATTCTCAGGGTTGAGAATCAAGTCCAGGCCCAAACAACTGAGGTAGGGCCTTCATTTCTGAAGAGAGAGTTTTTCCGGTCTAATCCGAATAAGTTTTTGGGTGACCCAAAGGAGCCACTGAAGGCAGATTAGTGGCTTGAGAAGATAGTGAAGACATTCAAGATGCTTGGCATCGAGGACGATCAGTTGAGGAGGACCTTGGCGTCTTTCCAGTTGAAGGGGGATGCGAGTCAATGGTGGAAGTATAAGCCTGGGTGCATTGGGGTGACTTGGGAGGCTTTTGTGAGATTGGGACAAGTTTTTGCCTCCCACTGTTAGGGAGAAATTGAGAGACCAGTTCTCTAAGCTGGTGCAATTAAACACACCCATGGCAGAGTTCGAAGCCACCTTGACCAGCTTGTCTAGGTTCACACCCGAGCTTGTGGCGACAGAGGAGTGCCGGTGTTTAGAATTTGAGAAGAGGTTGAGGACCGGACTCATGTTCTGAGTAGCCGAGTCTATGATTAGAGACTATGGGCGCCTTGTGGAGGCGGCAACCCATCTCGAGACTATTATGCAGACTGGGGATGAGAGGATGAGGGGCTCTAAGAGGAGTCAGGATAGTCAGGGGGACGGTAAGAGGTAGAGGGGTTCTAACTCTCAGCAGTCCCAATGAGTACAGTCGAGGTCTACCTTTCCAGTGCCGAGTTCGGGTTCTGGAAGAGGTGATTAGGGGGATGTGACTTGTTTTAAATATGGCCAGTTGGGTCACAAATCTCCAGCTTGCCCGCAGAGAGAATGAGGGCAACGGGTAGCTTCACCTTCGGTTCGTTCTCAGGACCAGAGTCAGGGTAGAGGACAGTCGCCCACTTGTTACCAGTGTGGTCAGGTGGGGCACCTGAAGAGGTCTTGCCCATAGTTGGGTGGCACATCTGGTGCGTCTAGTTCGAGACAGACATAGAGTCACCAGCCAGCACAGTCAGCGCAGGCCTTGAGGGCTAATCAGGGAGCCTCTTCGGCTCAATCTGTACAACAGGCTTATACTCCGAGGGGTGAGCAGGTAGATCAGAGGCCAACAGGGCGTGTGTATACTGTCACAGCGCTAGACCTTGTACCTGCTCCTTCAATAGTGAGGGGTACCTTCTTGTTTTGTAATTCAGGTACTAATGTATTGATTGATAAGGGTGCATCCAATTCTTTTATCTCGTCTACATTTGCATCGGTTTTGGGGTTGGATTTGGCACAGTTAGCATCTCCTATTTGTGTAGAGTCACCTATTGGTGGTGAGGTTATCTTGAAACAGGGGTGTTAGGGTTGTGACATAGAGGTCGCTGGTCGTCGACTACCATTTACATTTGTCTTGCTTGACATGACTAGTTATGATGTTATTTTGGGTATGGATTGGTTATTATCATACCGGGTTGTTATAGATTGCTACCGTCAGAAAGTTACTGTATGTACCTTGAGTGAGGATTGCTTTTATTTCTTGGGGGACTGGGTGGATAGAGTCTTATCACCGATATATGATCTGCGTGGGCATAGTGAGCTTAGCTGTCTTCTTACTAGCTTCTTGAATAGTAAATGTGATAAAGTTCGGGTTGAGTTGCCAAGGGTGGTTTGTGAATACCCTGATGTCTTTCCCGGGGATCTTTCTAGTTTACCACCTCACAGAGAGATTGAGTTCTCTATTGATTTAGTGTCTGGCACTGCACTGATTTCTATTGCACCGTATCGGTTTGCACCTGCTGAGTTGGGTGAGTTGAAGGTTTAACTCCAGGAATTGTTAGATAAGAGTTTTATCCGCCCTAGTATTTCACCTTGGGGAGCACCAAATCTCTTTGCTAAGAAGAAAGATGGAGCGTTGCAACTTTGTATCGATTACCGAAAATTAAACCGGGTTACTGTTAAGAATAAATACCCAATGCCTCATATAGATGACCTGTTCGATCAATTGAAAGGGTCTTGTTGTTTCTCTAAGATAGACCTGAGATCGGGTTACCATCAGTTGAGGGTAAAGGAGGAGGATATCCCGAAGACGGCATTCCATATGCGGTATGGCCATTACGAGTTCCTAGTAATGCCTTTTGGGCTAACCAATGCCCGGCTGTGTTTATGGATTTGATTAACCGAATCTTCTAAGAGTTCTTAGATTGTTTTGTGGTCGTCTTTGTGGACGACATTCTGATTTATTCATCCTCTGAGGAGGAACACGAGGAACATTTGTGGGTAGTGCTCGAATTGCTTAGAGCCCATAAACTGTATGCTAAATTCAAGAAGTGTGAATTCTGGCTGAGGGAAGTTAAATTCTTAGGCCATGTGGTATCCGGGGAAGGGCTGACGGTAGATTCATCCAAGATAGAGGCAGTGCAAGATTGGACACAACCTAAGAATTCCTTCGAGATTCGTAGTTTTCTGGGATTGACCGAGTATTATCGGAGATTTGTAAAGGATTTCTTTAAACTAGTTTCACCTTTAACTAGGCTAATGAGGAAGGGAGTCAAATTTGTGTGGGATGAGACATGTGAGAAGTCATTCCAAGAACTTAAAGTTAGACTCACTACTGCACCAGTTTTGATTATCCCGGAGAGGGGCTTGGGTTACTTGATTTATTGTGATGCCTCACAGGAAGGTTTAGGTTGCGTTTTGATGCAAGAGGGGAAGGTGGTAGCCTATGGCTCGCGGCAGTTAAAAACACACGAGAGGAACTATCCCACTTATGATCTAGAACTAGCAGCAGTGATATTTGCCTTGAAAATTTGGAGACATTATCTACATGGTGAGAAATTTGAGGTGTTCTCCGACTATAAGAGTCTGAAGTATCTATTTACACAGAAGGATTTTTATTTGAGGCAAAGGAGATGGATGGAGTTCATAGAGGATTATGATTTTGAGTTGCATTCTCATCCCGGGAAGGCCAATGTAGTGGCCGATGCTTTGAACAGAAAGTCTATTAGCAGTGTGGCTTGTATCGCCATCTAGGAATAGAAAATGTTGGGTACTCTTAGGGAGTTTGACTTGCACCTTGGTGAGTTTGTTAAATCTGCGGCCTTATTTTCTGTGATTGCACAACCTACACTTGTGAATCGAGTGTTGGAAGGGCAGAGGGGTGACCTTGAGGTAAAAGCCATCTGGGAGAAAATCTCCGGTGGGAAGATAGAACGGGGCTTAAGTGTGTATCCGAACTCGAGTGTTAGATATCAGGACTGTTTGTTTGTACCAGAGTCTTGCCGAGAGGAAGTACTCCGAGAGTTTCATAATTCTTGCCTTGCGGTGCATTCGGGAGGCACAAAGATGTATCATGATTTGAGTCGCCAGTTTTGGTGGAGGGTGTGAAGAAAGATGTAGTCGTGTTCGTATCGAAGTGTCTTACTTGTCAGCAAGTGAAAGCCGAGCATCAGAGGTCAGCAGGTTTGTTGCAACCCTTGCCTATAGTTGAATGGAAATGGGAGCATATTACAATAGATTTTGTTGTGGGCCTTCCGATGACGCAACAGGGTGATGACGCCATTTGGGCAGTAGTTGACCGGTTGACCAAGTCCGCGCATTTTATACCTATGCGCGTAAGTGATTCGGTAGATCATCTTGTCGACTTGTATATTAGGGACATAGTGAGATTGCACGAAGTCCCTGTGACGATCATTTCGGCTAGAGATCCGCTTTTCATAGCTCGGTTGTGGCAGAGTTTGCAGAGTACCTTGGGTACTAGATTGAAAGTACTACGTATCATCCTCAAACTGACGGGCAGTCCGAACGTACTATTCAAATCCTTGAGGATATGCTTTGAGGTTGTGTACTTGATTTTAAGGGGTCGTGGGAAAGACACCTGCCCTTAATAGAGTTTTCCTACAATAACAGCTTCCAATCGAGTATTGGCATGGCACCATTTGAGGCCTTGTATGGCCGACCGTGTAGATCCCTTGTATGTTGGGCCAAGGTGGGTGATGCACTTTTGTTGGGCCCAGAGTTAGTTTGGGAAACGACGGAGAAGGTAGCACTTATTCGTAAGAGGTTGGTTACAGCTCAGAGTCGCCAAAAGAGTTACGTTGACGGTAGGAGGAGACTCTTATCTTTTGAGGTAGGAGACCATGTGTTCCTGAAAATATCACCTAGGTGGGGTTTGATGAGATTTGGGAAAAGTGGGAAGTTGTCCCTCGATTTATTGGTCCTTTCGAAATCCTTGAACAAATTGGGGAGGTTACTTATCGGTTGGCGTTACCACCACAGTTTTTCGAGTATGCTTCGGAAGTACGAGCCGGATCCATCGCACGTGTTGGATTGAACTGACTTGGAGGTAGATGAGGATGCCTCGTATAAGGAGAGACCGGTGAAAGTCTTGGATAGGAGGGACCAAGTCTTGCGAAGCAAGACAATTCCTTTAGTTAAAGTTTTGTGGAAACATCACGGGGTTGAGGAACAACTTGAGAACTTGAATTGGAAGTCCGAGAGAAATATCCGGACTTATTCGTTGATGTTTAATATTGTATTGAGATTTCGATTATGATGATGAAAAGTATGAACATTGTATATGTCATGAGCATTTTGGAAACATGGATTCTATATATATACATTGCGTATGTTTTGAGAATGTGAAATATTGAGCGTTATATCACTTTTGGAAAGCATTGTATATGCCATGTAAAATTTTGAAAACTTGGACCCTGGTTTAAACATTGTATATGTCTTGGGAAATTGTAAATTTCATTTTATATGGGACTTGTGTATCGAGTCAATGAGGATGGATAACCGAAGAATGGGTCATAGTGTTGAAATTGTAAGAATAACGTTGTTGTGAATGGTATGACTCGATTTTTGAAACTTGATTTATAATTTCGATGACGAAATTCTTTAAGTGGGGAGGTTATATCGATTTTGGTTTTTGACCCGTTAACTATTGCATTTTGGACTCGGGTTGGTATGGTTTAAATAGTTATTCTTATATCTTTCCCTTGTTTTCCCTTTTTATTTTGGATATCGAGTTGTAGTTGTGTGTTTGGGACAGGTTGGTTACTTTTTTTTCCAAGCCTTTGTTGCCCAGATTTTGGCTCCTCCACTCGAGCAGGCTTCACAAATTTTCTCTTCCGCTCGAGCGGCCATTCTCGCACTCGAGCGGGATTCGTCAACCTTCAGTATATTTGTAGTTCCGAAAATACTGAGAAAGTGCATCGGATGCTCGAGTGTCCAGTCTTACGCTCGAGCGGGGACCTTCGTCTGCAAAACTTCTAGAATTGTGCATTCCACGCTTGAGCGCCACTTTTCACGCTCGAGTGGAACCTTGTGTCTGACGCTCGAGCGGGGCTTTCCACGTTCGAGCGAACTGCGTGTATTTCAGTCCGAGAAGATGGCATTTTGAATCACTTTTTGTTTTCTCTCTCTCTCTAAAACTTTCCAAAAAGCTTGTTCTTGAGCTTCTCTCTCTACAATTCACCTTCTCTCTTAGATTTCATCTAGATCCATTGAGATTTCCACCCTAGTGCCTTTGAGAAAAAGGTAAAGCTCGTCAAGATCTTCATTTTGAACCGAATAGAAGTGGGTTTCGGCGTTCTTGAGGTTTCACTCTTGCTTGGCTCGTCTTCTCTTTTAAGGTAGGGATCTTTCTACACCTTCATATGATACTTAGCTTAGTTATTTGTCACTTGTGTAACAATTGCGTGATTTGGGATTGTTTTAAGCAAACCTAGGGTTTGGGTATAAAATGAAAAGAGAGGTTTTGGGTGTAGGTGAAATAGATGCTTGCGGGGTTTGAAAATGATGTGGTTTTATGTCTAATTTGATGATTTTGGCTCTTGGCTAATGTTTAGAAAAGAGGTGAAAGTTGCCCTAGTTGGATTAACTATTATTTTGTACACATAATTGGAATTGGTATTGAAAATGTGGAATTGAGAGGGTATTGATATGAATAATGAAATTGGTTATGTATTAACTCAATCATTTAGAAGTTTTGAACGAACTATCTGTTTAAGATTTAATATATGTTTAGAAATAACTGTATTGGGCTATCGGTAGAGGATAGCTATGATTGTTGTAGACATTGCATGAGGATTAGGTGAATTGAAACTAATCTTTTGATGGTTGTCATTGAATATGATCATGTTTATATACATTGTATATGTATGTTGGTTTGGATGTAAAAAGGGATGTGCTTCAAGTTTGATTATCTGTCTAAATACATTGCATGTGTATGAATATTTGTTTGGAATGAGAAAGGGGATGGACTCTATTATAATTAAGTTGGCCAAAGTGTCCTGGGTGAAAGTCCCGAAAGTATACATGGGTGCTTAGCCCGCGGGCGAAATATCCTTAAAATGGCAATTGTAGTGCTTGTATAGCCTACGTTTACATGGGTCCCGTTTGACGGCTGCCCGTGGACGAAATTTTCGTGAAAGAAAAGTTTGAAGTATTCATGCATTGTTGATGTGATTGTAGAACTAATGAGTTGAAGTCTCGTTTGGATTGTTAAGTAGATGATGAAACTGGTCCATGTAATGAAATGAATGGAAATTGGTACCTTATGATTATATAAACTGTGGATGACTTTATCACTGACGTTGTGTATGCATAGTGTACTTATACCTTTGCTAAGTTTCATATATTGTGTTAGATAATTTCTACTGGGCTGTGACTCACCCTATTTGGGAATAACATTTTCAGGTGTTGGTGACTTACCTCCACAAAGGCAATAGCTTGGACGAATATTTTGGGGGCAAGAGCTTCTTTCATTTGAATTGTATATTTTTGTAAAGCCTAGGGCTAAATGTGTAAGAGCTAGTCTTTTTTGTGTAACCAAGTCAAGGTTTGGAAAGATATAAGCCAATAGGGCATTCATTTACGTTAAACCCTCTCGTATTATTAATTTCATGTAATGAAAGGACTATTTACTCTAATTCACGCCGTTTTAATATATGCTTGGACTGTATTTATTGTATTATTTTTTGGGGCGTGACAATTTGGAAATCTTGAATATTTGTGGGATGAACCAATATCTTAGACAGATAACTCGTATGTGCTCTATGTGACTATGTGCTTATGTGGTTTGCCTTATGTGATGTAGATATATGTGTAGGTTAATGTTTAATCTGTATAAGGCGTTTGAGAACTAGTGTGGAGTACTTACTTTTAAGCTTAATTCTGTCTCTTATATCTAATGTCATAAAACTAGAGAGACCGTAATAGAGGCCGTCGGGGTGCTCGGGTTGTTCCCATTCAGGAGGATGCCTTTCCCCAAGAAGAAGGGGTTGGTTATGCTAATATGACTAGGATGATTGGTCAAGATGTTGTGGAATTAGCATTGAAGCGTAGGTTAACCAATTTATATGCTTGTGGGTGTAAATGTGACCTAAAAATAGTAGTGATTGTGTTGCATAGGGACTGGTTTGTTATTATGAGGAGTTAATTATTTTTCAACTTTATATCAAGTTTGTAGAAGTGGGCTAGATGAAAAATCTTGGAAGTAGAGTGAGTTAGAGACTAACATGTTTTGATAGTATGGTTTGGTTGTGACTTTAATGATGATTAAAGTAACCTAAGATAATATGCTTTGGATTGTTGACATCAGAATACGTAAAACTAGTTCTAAATCTTCTTGGGATAGATGAAGTTAGTTGTGGTTGGGTTGTTTCATTTGCTTGATTGACCACTTGTGAGGTTAGTGATGGGCCTTAGGTCAATTATTTTGTATCTGTTTGGAAATAAACGTGGTCTTAGCATGATAGAAATTATAGCGTGTAGTAAGAGATGTGTTTTGTAGAGAGTTTGTTTTATTCATAAATTTGTTGTAAATCCCCATAGGGCAGATGAGATAAATAATTTTAAGATAGATTGGAATGAGATTAAATTTGATTGGGGTTGTGCCATTTGATTGAATTTTTAGTAGTAAAAAAAAAAAATTTGAATTGATCTTGTGAGGATGTCGTGATTCTATGGAGATTATGATTAGGTGCCTTGAGATGCTTGATGTAACTTTGATTTGAGTGTTTTCATGAAAATTTATGCTTGATTTGTTGCGAGTAACTGATATTAACTTTTATAGTTACTTTATTATGGGTTAGAAATTGTGAAGATGAGAAGTATACGTGAGTATTTTGGGTTAAGTTTAGTATGTGTAGTGACAGTGTGTTTCATGCAGTTGAAATGGAGATTATTTTGGTATCCCTTGTCCTTAGCTATAAGATTGTTTTGTATCTTTTGTGTAAGAGTTGTGAATCCCTTATATTGATCCTTCGTTTTGCTATAAGTGTGGTGATAATTTATGCTGTTGGTATGTTGATCTAACATTATTATTGGGTTTAATTTGGGTGCATTTGGCATTGAGTGGTTAGTGGTGGTCATAATTAAGAAGTGTTTGGTTTTACTTGATAAAGGATGATTCCTTATCTTAATTTTATTTCATCGTGGTTGTGGTGATATTATCTCAGGAGAAGTTATTCAATGGAGCCCTCGCTATTTTGTTAGTCTTGAAAATTGCTTTGGAATAACCATTGTTGACATAGAAAATTTCTTAGAGTGAATGAGTAGCTTTATAACTTGTGGTTGTATCTTTTATAGTTTGGGTGGAAGTGAGTTAGCTAGAGACTTTATAGAAGATTTCAAAGTAACTAAAACTATGAGTATTTGTTGGTGTAACCTTTTGTCTTGAGTTGTGTAGGCTTTTCGTGGTGGGTTTAATGTGGTAGTTGGTTTTGTTATTTGTGACATGAGCAGTTATGAGGATTCAATTTTATTTTCTTTGTACTTTAGTAAGTTGTGGTGGATTACTTCTCGAGTTGAATTGTTTATTTTTTAGATGTGGAGAAAATTTCGTAGTGATTGGATTGAAGTACTGAAAAGATTATTTTAGTTAGAATTCTGAATCAGAAGTGTAGAATTATTTCTTTTGACAAGGGATGTACATTGAATTTCCTTTGGAGAGATTTTATTGTAATTTGAGGTTAATCAATTTATTAACGATTTGGGAATTTTAGAGTCGTTTCAGTGTTAATCTTTACGAGTGTCTCATTGTGATTGGTTCGGGATACTTCTAGGGTGAGAGATAGAATATTCTGTTAACTAGTCTCAATAGCGGTAGTAATACTTGTCGATAAATGAGTTGGTATAGTAAGAGTTGTTGAATTTGGGCTTGATCTCGTAGGTTATCGTAATATTAATGTGATATGGAGTCATGTTGCAACTTGAGAGCTATTGTCATGGCATTGATTTCAAAGAGCAAGAGCAGCTCTGAATTAACTTTTATTGGGAGTACCTTGGTATGGTTAACATGTGTACGTACTCTTGATGATTTCGATGTCGACTCAAAAGTGCATTGTATGAGTGTTTGGGTAAATTCAATGTTGGTGTGGGATATTTCGGGTGGATGTTGGCAAGTCTGCTGAAACTGTTAGTCGTTTGATCGAGTGAAAGAAATAGAGTGGATAGGTAAACGAAAATAATGCAGAAGTTGCTTGGTTAGGCAATTAAAATTGTGGCTTAGAATTTTCGAGTAGTGTGTTCGGTGTGATTGCATTATGTTTCATGAAGGTCAGTGTTTCTTGTTGTTCTAGGCGAAGCAATTGAGGCTAAGGTGATTTGTGAATTTTTCTGTGTGTAATAATTCAAGAAAGAATATGACTGTACTAGGCGATGAATGGAGGTTCCTATGGGATGAAATATTTTAAGTCATTGTTTGTGTTAGTTTTGTTCAAATTGGGTAATCTAATGCGGATTTGTTTTAATATTGAGATGCGTTAGTTGTGTGACGGTTGTGATTACAAAATATATTATTGAATTGTATCTTTAAAGGGAGGGTGTTCTCATTGGTTAAGAGTATTGAGATAATCACTTTGGATTGGTTTCAAGTAAATTGTTACACTAGATTATGGAAAAGATTGTTTGTGGCGAGTCATCTTTAATGGTGTGTAACGTTGAATACTTTTCTGAGTGCTCCTTAAAATAGTTGGATTCTTCTGTTGTTGTGACCTGTCAAGGTAGTTGGGTGCAGTGAGCAAATTTTGTGGGTGTGTGAACGTGTTCAAGTGAGATTGTGAATACGATTGTATTTCAATTGCGAGTTTGTCATATTTTAATCAATCCTTTATATGTTGCAAAGGTCACCTATATTTTCCCTTCTTATTATGAATTGTTGGTTGAAATTCTAGTATGAGTTGTTTTAAGTTGAGGGTTGGCTTCTTTAGAATGGTGTATCTTAATATTATGGATAGCCTTGGGCTATAGGAATTTAATTTTAAGTCTTTTGAAAAAAAAAAAAAT
Source organism: Camellia japonica (assembly GCA_030407325.1). Taxonomy (NCBI): domain Eukaryota; kingdom Viridiplantae; phylum Streptophyta; class Magnoliopsida; order Ericales; family Theaceae; genus Camellia; species Camellia japonica. The sequence continues at coordinate 5,101 of JAPPVO010000685.1, read as the reverse complement.
TTACTTCATATTGGTAAAATAATTTTGCGAATGTAAATAGAACAAGATGTTATTACGATTGTAGAGCCAACTAGATTAAACTGTTTGCCATTCTTATTTGATTTAAGTTATAAGTAGTAGTACCATCTGTGAGGAACTATTGTTGTATTTACACTTCTACGTTTGAGGTGTTTTCAATTTTGGTTGCGGTGTCTTTTACAATAGGAGACAAGACAACGTTGAATTCTTAAGAGTGAGCTTGGTAAGTGTTTGGGATATCGAAGGAATGTCTCAATGAGAAAACTGTTATTGAGAGTTTAAGACTCAAGTGATTTTGTTAAGAGCAAATCTCATTATTCTTTTATCTAGGCGAATTTCGGGGACGAAATTCCTTAAGGGGGGAAGATTGTAACGAGTTGAATCGAATTTAATTTTGCCCTTATTATTATTGTTGTGGTGTCGTGGACCATTCTATTTAAATTGGTGAAAACAAATTATATTACTTGTTGATTCGACTTCATAAGGCTTATTTGGTAAAAAAAAATTTCTTTTCTGAGTTTTAATTATTCTCGGGTCTCGAGTATTAAACGAGATATAAATTTAATTTTTGGGACTTATTTGATTAACCCATATTTAATTGTTTTGTTTTATATTTATTTATGTATATGGTGGGGGCCACCTTGAGTCTATTTAGACTAATTTATACTTTAATCTCAATTGGAGATTTATTCTAGATTATTAAATTTGATTTATTTTGAATCTAATTGATTGAATCACGACTCGTTTGTAAACCACCTATTATTGTTGTTGTTATTATCATTATCGTTATTATTTATTTTACTACCACGAAGGACTTACGAATATTAATGGTGTGCACCATCAAACAAAAAATATTTTGTGGTGAGAAAATATTATATCATTTTATCATTTATGTTACAGAATATTATAATAGTGTGAAAATATACTTTAATTGATATAAATATATATATATATTTATGTAAATGAGAGGCAACCCACGTGGAGGCTGCCCCTCCACTCCTTTCTCTCATTTCTTTTTCTCTTTTCTTCTTCTTTCTTTTCATCTCTTCTTCCGTCTCTCTGTGCTCTCTGCTCTGTGCCTCTCGGCTGTCTCTCTCTTCTTCTTTTTTTCCTTTAAACATTCATCACACAAAATCTATGATCCATAGGTTTTAGACCCTTGTTCTTCAGACCAAAGTGAAGAGCTTGGTGAGAGCAACGTTTTGACCGGTGGAGATCAAAATCTGACAAAGTCAAAAATTGGGATTTTTGCTTGTTTCCTCTTCTACCTTTTGAGATATGGATTTTCTAAACATTGTGTATATGTTTTAGCTTTATTATGTGTTATTTTGATAATGTGATATTTGAAAAGATTAGGGTTTTATTAATTATAACACCTGTCCTCATACTTAACTGTTACTTCTGTAGCTTATCTTTCTTATGTGCTTACATGTGATTTTTCTGTCTTATATGCTTATATGTGTGAGTTAAGTGTGAGTTATGTGCCATTGGAACTATACTTTGCTTGACAAATATGAGAATATGTGAATTAGAGCTGTCTGATTCGTTAAATTATAAGGTTACAAATTAAATAATGGTTTAGGGGATTAGAACCTAATCCATCTTTAAAAGCTTAGTTGGGCTAAACTAAAGAAGGTTTAATGAGCATTAAATTAATTTAAGTGGAGATGTTTTACAATTATTAAAATGATTGAGATAAACTAAAATAGATATTTTATATTATTGGACTCAAGTGAGAGATATAACCAGAGAGAGAGAGAGAGAGAGAGAGAGAGAGAGAGAAGTCTAGAGTTTTAGAGAAGGAAGAGAAGAGTTGCAGGAGGGGTAGAGTCAATCATCCACAATTCCATAAGTTAAGGTAAGAATTCTTGGCTCAACCTTGGGGATTAACCTATGAGATTGGAGAATTTGCATTGGATTAAGAATTGAATAGTGTAGGTTGTGTCAAGAACTCTAAATTCAAGACTTCATGTTCATATATGGCATACATAGCATCATTCCTATTCAATTCCTTGCTCTTTGCATGAGTTTTGGAAGTTAGAGGGAGAAATTCATGGATTTGAGTTGGAAAAGTTACCATTCTATGATTTTTGATGTTGCTTTCATGTTCAATGTCATTGGGTTTCTTTTGAAGTTAGGATTTTGGTTTGAACTTAGGAGTGGCTCATTTACCATGTTATAACAAGTTCTGGGCTCTAATTTGTTCAAATTTGGGTTTGATTTTTGGGAATTTGAAGCTCAAAAACAGAGCAGAATTTTGGTTCTAGAACACCCAGAACACACGTGCGGGAGGCACTAGCGCACGTGCTACAGGGAGGCCCGCACGTGTAGAAAACATGGGAGAGTAATTTTGCATTCTGAAATAATTGCACCATCCGGCGCACGTGCGGTGAGAGTCCCGCACATGCGGCCAAAGCACTCCGCACGTGCGGTTATTAGGCAGCCTCGGTTTCATTTTTCTGCTCCATTTTGCCATCTTCTGGGCCTCTGTTAGCATGGTTTTCACATGTAATTGACATTCTTTTGCAGTGTACAAGCATTTAGAAAGAATAAGGGGCAATTAGATCAACCAATCATTAAACAATGAAAACGGTTAGTTGGTTACAACCGATTAAGTGTGCTATGCTTGTATCTGTTTGTGTAGGTCAAACGCCACGTCCCAGCCACGTAGTTCGCGGAGCCAACTGTGAGTAGCACTATTGTAAAGATATGTTTAACCTAAGTATTTTATTCCTTGTTTTGGACATGTTTTGTCTTATATTTATCGAATGATGATCCTATTTACTTACATTGTATTTCGTGGCATCCTTAGCACCTGTCTATATTGCTACAGAGATCTCTGTTAGTTCCACTCTCTGGAACTCCTGTTTATTATTATTTGTATTTTGGCACTCTTGACCTGCCTCGATGTAAATATGTGTATATATATCGCAATACATGTTATTTCATGTAAGTTCTCACAGTTCATTGGACGGTTTCTTTTCTTCTATATTAGCTTCCGCTGCCTGGTAATCTCAGATTATTGGCCGGTTACGACACTAAACCTATAGGGGCAGGTTTGGATCGTGACATTAATGGTATATTAAATGTATAAAATGGGGGAAGTTCTCAACTTTTTTTGAAAATCTCTTGTTAGTTGAGTTTGGTTTTTTGTATGACTCGTGGATGTTGAGGAATGTATTTTTTTTTTTTCTTTTATGAGAAATCCCCAAAGTTTAATAAAACCTAGAAATTTAAAATGTTAAGATTTTGATTTTTGGGTTGAGCTTGTGAAAAGCTTACAAGAGTTAAAAATATATGTTTATTTGAATAAATGAGAATTTGAAAGTGGATGTTTATAGGGATGAGATTATTGAGAATGTTGTTGGGAATATTGAAAACCATTGAGGTTTCTTTTGAAAATTGTTAAATTTGAAATTATTCAACTTTTGAGAAAGATGAAAATATTTATCATGTTAAGGTATTGAGAATTGTTGAAAGAAACGTATGTTATTTTTGGCATTATGAAAATTCTTGATGAATTCTTGAGTTTGAATAGAAAGAGAAGATTGATGATTTTTTTTTTTTTTAAAGAATATTATGATTCTTGACTGAGTTGGGGAAGAGAAGATTGAACATGTGATTGTTACTCCTATGTTGAAATGATTGAAAATATGAGATTATGAGTTATGTTTATCTCTTGAAATTTATATTTTGTATAGAGATAATTGTTTGGGCAACCGTGGAGGGTTGTATTGATTATTATAGAAGTTGTATGTGAAATAGGTAAATTGAAATATTTGCAAATTCATGCATGGCATTGAACATTGCATAATCTGATGATTTAATTCTCGCATTGGATTTGAGAAATTGATTTTGTTTCAAATTGATTTATTGGGAATATTTGAAATGTGTTGAGTTATGGGATAAATACGTTTGGTAAGTCTAGATAAGGGGTATAGATTGGTATTGTTTAAGTTGGCCTGAGTGTTCAGGGTGAAAGATCGAAAATACGCGCAAGTAAGTACCACGTGCCTTCCGGTTAGGCGCCGGTAAAGTGGAGATTGGTAGTGCTAGTTATGCTTACTTGCAGACACTAGCCTAGAGATTACTAGTGTCATATTTACCGCCCCTTGTTCTATCAAATGGATGATTAAATTGGTTATGTTTTGAACAAGTGCATGGCATGAGAATTTCAAAATGAGAAAACCTATATTTTTGGCATTGGCATCTCATATGCATTGCACCTCATGATATTGTTAAACTGCATGCACTTTATTTAGATTATCTCTGCTGGGCTCTATGCTCATCCCTTACTAGAAACCATTTTCAGGTGATTGCGACGTGCCTCAACCGAAGTGAAGGCAAGGAGGAACTTTTGGAGCACGAAGCTCGGTTTTTATTTGTTTTTTTTTTTTTGTAAGCCAAGGGCTATTTGTGTTTGGGTGTGAACACCACTTTTGTGTAATCAGGCAAGGCCTTCGAACTTGTAGCCAATAGCGCATTATTTGGTACTTAGCTTGCTTTAAATTGTTATCATCACATGCCATAGATTCATATTTTAGAAATAGTGAATGTATGAATGCATGTAATTTGTTTTATGAATCTTACTAGAAAGTCATGAATAGAAAAGAAGAGGGTTTTTGGTCCATACATTATTGAATGTAGTATTTATTATTCTCTCTCTCATTTTAATGATAGAATAATTGAGAATTAGATCATGTTATGAGTTAAATTGGGTTTATTAAATATATATATTTTTGGGACGTGACAACTTGGTACCAGAGTTACCAGGTTTGAATACTTGGGGCTCGCAGGAAGTGATTTTTACCATAATAGGTTCATTTCGCTAGTCAGAAATGTTGTATATCTTATGTGCAATGTGATAACATGTTTATGTGACTATATGAGTATAAGGTTAAACTTCTGAGATGTGATTTGCGTCCATAAAATTCTTAAAAGTCCTTTAGAAAAGCACCTGATCAATGCTATTTCTATTTGGAAATCTTGAATGTTTGTGGGATGAACCAATATCTTAGAGGGGTAACTCATATGTGCTCTATGTAACTATGTGCTTATGTGGTTTGCCTTATGTGATGTAAAT